>CM068358.1:41726011-41888511 GCA_034769755.1 Odontamblyopus lacepedii
TTATATACAGCTGAACGCCCCTCAGAGTGAAGTGTTTATATGCAGCTGAACGCCCCCAGAGTGAAGTGTTTATATGCAGCTGAACGCCCCCAGAGTGAAGTGTTTATATGGAGCTGAACGTCCTCAGAGTGAAGTGTTTATATGCAGCTGAACGTCCCAGAGTGAAGTGTTTATATGGAGCTGAACGTCCCCAGAGTGAAGTGTTTATATGCAGCTGAACGTCCCCAGAGTGAAGTGTTTATATGCAGCTGAACGTCCTCAGAGTGAAGTGTTTATATGCAGCTGAACGTCCCCAGAGTGAAGTGTTTATATGCAGCTGAACGTCCCCAGAGTGAAGTGTTTATATGGAGCTGAACGTCCCCAGAGTGAAGTGTTTATATGCAGCTGAACGTCCCCAGAGTGAAGTGTTTATATGGAGCTGAACGTCCTCAGAGTGAAGTGTTTATATGCAGCTGAACGTCCCCAGAGTGAAGTGTTTATATGGAGCTGAACGTCCTCAGAGTGAAGTGTTTATATGCAGCTGAACGTCCCCAGAGTGAAGTGTTTATATGCAGCTGAACGTCCCCAGAGTGAAGTGTTTATATGCAGCTGAACGTCCCCAGAGTGAAGTGTTTATATGGAGCTGAACGTCCTCAGAGTGAAGTGTTTATATGGAGCTGAACGTCCTCAGAGTGAAGTGTTTATATGCAGCTGAACGTCCCCAGAGTGAAGTGTTTATATGGAGCTGAACGTCCCCAGAGTGAAGTGTTTATATGGAGCTGAACGTCCTCAGAGTGAAGTGTTTATATGCAGCTGAACGTCCTCAGAGTGAAGTGTTTATATGCAGCTGAACGTCCTCAGAGTGAAGTGTTTATATGGAGCTGAACGTCCCCAGAGTGAAGTGTTTATATGGAGCTGAATGTCCCCAGAGTGAAGTGTTTATATGCAGCTGAACGTCCCCAGAGTGAAGTGTTTATATGGAGCTGAACGTCCCCAGAGTGAAGTGTTTATATGGAGCTGAACGTCCCCAGAGTGAAGTGTTTATATGGAGCTGAACGTCCCCAGAGTGAAGTGTTTATATGCAGCTGAACGTCCTCAGAGTGAAGTGTTTATATGGAGCTGAACGTCCCCAGAGTGAAGTGTTTATATGGAGCTGAACGTCCTCAGAGTGAAGTGTTTATATGGAGCTGAACGTCCCCAGAGTGAAGTGTTTATATGCAGCTGAACGTCCCCAGAGTGAAGTGTTTATATGGAGCTGAACGTCCCCAGAGTGAAGTGTTTATATGGAGCTGAACGTCCCCAGAGTGAAGTGTTTATATGCAGCTGAACGTCCCCAGAGTGAAGTGTTTATATGGAGCTGAAAGTCCTCAGAGTGAAGTGTTTATATGCAGCTGAACGTCCCCAGAGTGAAGTGTTTATATGGAGCTGAACGTCCCCAGAGTGAAGTGTTTATATGGAGCTGAACGTCCTCAGAGTGAAGTGTTTATATGCAGCTGAACGTCCCCAGAGTGAAGTGTTTATATGCAGCTGAACGTCCCCAGAGTGAAGTGTTTATATGGAGCTGAACGTCCTCAGAGTGAAGTGTTTATATGCAGCTGAACGTCCCCAGAGTGAAGTGTTTATATGGAGCTGAACGTCCTCAGAGTGAAGTGTTTATATGCAGCTGAACGTCCCCAGAGTGAAGTGTTTATATGGAGCTGAACGTCCCCAGAGTGAAGTGTTTATATGGAGCTGAAAGTCCTCAGAGTGAAGTGTTTATATGGAGCTGAACGTCCCCAGAGTGAAGTGTTTATATGGAGCTGAACGTCCCCAGAGTGAAGTGTTTATATGGAGCTGAACGTCCCCAGAGTGAGGTGTTTATATGGAGCTGAAAGTCCTCAAAGTGAAGTGTTTATATGCAGCTGAACGTCCCCAGAGTGAAGTGTTTATATGGAGCTGAACGTCCCCAGAGTGAAGTGTTTATATGGAGCTGAACGTCCTCAGAGTGAAGTGTTTATATGCAGCTGAACGTCCCCAGAGTGAAGTGTTTATATGCAGCTGAACGTCCCCAGAGTGAAGTGTTTATATGGAGCTGAACGTCCTCAGAGTGAAGTGTTTATATGCAGCTGAATGTCCCCAGAGTGAAGTGTTTATATGCAGCTGAACGTCCCCAGAGTGAAGTGTTTAAATGGAGCTGAACGTCCTCAGAGTGAAGTGTTTATATGCAGCTGAACGTCCCCAGAGTGAAGTGTTTATATGCAGCTGAACGTCCCCAGAGTGAAGTGTTTATATGGAGCTGAACGTCCTCAGAGTGAAGTGTTTATATGCAGCTGAACGTCCCCAGAGTGAAGTGTTTATATGGAGCTGAACGTCCCCAGAGTGAAGTGTTTATATGGAGCTGAACGTCCTCAGAGTGAAGTGTTTATATGCAGCTGAACGTCCCCAGAGTGAAGTGTTTATATGGAGCTGAACGTCCTCAGAGTGAAGTGTTTATATGGAGCTGAATGTCCCCAGAGTGAAGTGTTTATATGGAGCTGAACGTCCCCAGAGTGAAGTGTTTATATGGAGCTGAAAGTCCTCAGAGTGAAGTGTTTATATGCAGCTGAACGTCCCCAGAGTGAAGTGTTTATATGGAGCTGAACGTCCCCAGAGTGAAGTGTTTATATGGAGCTGAACGTCCTCAGAGTGAAGTGTTTATATGCAGCTGAACGTCCCCAGAGTGAAGTGTTTATATGGAGCTGAACGTCCCCAGAGTGAAGTGTTTATATGGAGCTGAACGTCCCCAGAGTGAAGTGTTTATATGCAGCTGAACGTCCTCAGAGTGAAGTGTTTATATGGAGCTGAACGTCCTCAGAGTGAAGTGTTTATATGCAGCTGAACGTCCTCAGAGTGAAGTGTTTATATGCAGCTGAACGTCCCCAGAGTGAAGTGTTTATATGGAGCTGAACGTCCTCAGAGTGAAGTGTTTATATGGAGCTGAACGTCCCCAGAGTGAAGTGTTTATATGGAGCTGAACGTCCCCAGAGTGAAGTGTTTATATGGAGCTGAACGTCCCCAGAGTGAAGTGTTTATATGGAGCTGAACGTCCTCAGAGTGAAGTGTTTATATGGAGCTGAACGTCCTCAGAGTGAAGTGTTTATATGGAGCTGAACGTCCTCAGAGTGAAGTGTTTATATGGAGCTGAACGTCCTCAGAGTGAAGTGTTTATATGGAGCTGAACGTCCTCAGAGTGAAGTGTTTATATGGAGCTGAACGTCCTCAGAGTGAAGTGTTTATATGGAGCTGAACGTCCTCAGAGTGAAGTGTTTATATGCAGCTGAACGTCCTCAGAGTGAAGTGTTTATATGGAGCTGAACGTCCTCAGAGTGAAGTGTTTATATGGAGCTGAACGTCCCCAGAGTGAAGTGTTTATATGCAGCTGAACGTCCTCAGAGTGAAGTGTTTATATGCAGCTGAACGTCCCCAGAGTGAAGTGTTTATATGGAGCTGAACGTCCCCAGAGTGAAGTGTTTATATGGAGCTGAACGTCCTCAGAGTGAAGTGTTTATATGGAGCTGAACGTCCTCAGAGTGAAGTGTTTATATGGAGCTGAACGTCCCCAGAGTGAAGTGTTTATATGGAGCTGAACGTCCTCAGAGTGAAGTGTTTATATGGAGCTGAACGTCCTCAGAGTGAAGTGTTTATATGGAGCTGAACGTCCTCAGAGTGAAGTGTTTATATGGAGCTGAACGTCCTCAGAGTGAAGTGTTTATATGGAGCTGAACGTCCCCAGAGTGAAGTGTTTATATGCAGCTGAACGTCCTCAGAGTGAAGTGTTTATATGGAGCTGAACGTCCCCAGAGTGAAGTGTTTATATGGAGCTGAACGTCCTCAGAGTGAAGTGTTTATATGGAGCTGAACGTCCTCAGAGTGAAGTGTTTATATTTAAGGTGAATCCCGGGCCCTGGGAGGAGGAACTGCGCCCCCGTGTGGACAAACAGGGGACTGCACAAAGACCAGGCCGGACTCTGGACTGTGGGGCCGGTCCAGGTCTAGACCGAGACCGAGACCTGGTCCAGAACTGGTTCAACCCGGACTACAGAGAGAGGGAAGAGACTGAAGCAGAGAAGAGGACTAAACCAGGACTAAACCAGGACTAAACCAGGACTAAACCAGGACTAAACCAGGACTGAACCAGGACTAAACCAGGGCTGAACCAGGACTGAACCAGGACTAAACTAGGACTAAACCAGGTCTAAACCAGGTCTAAACCTGGAATAAACCAGGTCTAAACCAGGACTGAACCAGGACTGAACCAGGACTAAACCAGGACTAAACCAGGACTGAACCATCATTTATACTAATTCCATTTCTGTGTGTGTGGACTTCCCTGGATTTATGAATGAACTCCGTCTCCATGGCAACAGCCTCAGCCTCAGTGTGTGTCACCAAAACACAACAAAGGTTTATTTTAGGCTCAGCGACACAGGGAATCCTCTGCCCGTCATAAAAACCTGCATCAGGAGCTAAACCCACAGCAGGACTTCCTCCCTCCGCTCTCTCTCCTCTTCAAACGTGGCTCCGCTCGGAGATTTCCCTCCACACGCAGCAGGAAGAAGAAAAAACCTGACTGACGCTTCGTGTGTGACGCTGAGCCCAAAAGTTTGTGACGGAGACGTTTTACTGAAGCCGAGAGTCGAGAGGGGACGAGGCTGAAGAGGAGGAAGTTCCCGAGGTGAAGTCAGACTTTCACGGAGGAGACGGTAAAGAACAATTTCTGGTTCTGATCCAAACGTGTTTGTGTGGACGTGCGGCTCCTACAGCGTCCGACCTGCACCTCCCGAACTTTCTACCGACGCCTCAAAACGCCGCAGACATAAGGGCTGTGATTGGTCCTCTGCCGCAGACATAAGGGCTGTGATTGGTCCTCTGCCGCAGACATAAGGGCTGTGATTGGTCCTCTGCCGCAGACATAAGGGCTGTGATTGGTCCTCTGCCGCAGACATAAGGGCTGTGATTGGTCCTCTGCCGCAGACATCAGGGCTGTGATTGGTCCTCTGCCGCAGACATAAGGGCTGTGATTGGTCCTCTGCCGCAGACATAAGGGCTGTGATTGGTCCTCTGCCGCAGACAGAAGGGCTGTGATTGGTCCTCTGCCGCAGACATAAGGGCTGTGATTGGTCCTCTGCCGCAGACATAAGGGCTGTGATTGGTCCTCTGCCGCAGACATAAGGGCTGTGATTGGTCCTCTGCCGCAGACATAAGGGCTGTGATTGGTCCTCTGCCGCAGACATAAGGGCTGTGATTGGTCCTCTGCACCGCTCTACATCTCCTCCTCATTCTACACTCTGAGGAATCATGTGTTTAATGCAGCTTTAAACATTTGTTTACGTTTTACACAAACCAAACTTCAAAGCGCATGGCTCATTTGCATACAGCTCATTTGCGTACAGCTCATTTGCATACAGTATAAGCGCTGATAAAAACAGCTCGTGCTCTGATGCTGCAGAGTTTGGTTTGATCAGAACTTGTGCCTCATCTTCAAATCTAAAGCTGCGACTCTGTTTCTGAAGGTTTAGGAGCAGATACAGAATAATTCTGAATGAGTCACAGTAAAACTGTAAATAAACCCGGGGAAATGCTGAGGTTTGCCCCCCTCACCTGTGGCGCTCTGCCCCGTGTGCTGCCCCCTCTGGTGGGTGCGTCTCCTGCCCACACAGCGCCCCCTGGAGTCCTGGACCAGCGGCTGCACACAGGCTCCACAGCGCCAGGTCCCGGGTCGGCAGAAGTGCCGCCCCAGACGGGCACAGTCCAGGGCGCGAGGGCAGGGGGCGGAGCCTGAGGAGACAGGGAAACGCTCAGGACGGATCAGCTCTGTGGAGATGAGAGCTCCACTTTGAGTTTAAACCTGTTTCTGAAACGTTATAATATATATGGTCCTGGTTCAGTCCTGGTTTAGTCCTGGTTCAGTCCTGGTCTAGTTCTCATTACATCATTACATAAAAAACACATTTCAGAAAAGATCAAAGGAAGAAGCAAAAACACCACCATTCTGACACACGGGAGGGCATCTGACACACAGGGAGGGCATCTGACACACGGGGAGGGCATCTGACACACGGGAGGGCATCTGACACACGGGAGGGCATCTGACACACGGGAGGGCATCTGACACACGGGGAGGGCATCTGACACAGGGGGAGGGCATCTGACACACGGGAGGGCATCTGACACACGGGGAGGGCATCTGACACAGGGGAGGGCATCTGACACAGGGGGAGGGCATCTGACACACGGGAGGGCATCTGACACACGGGGAGGGCATCTGACACAGGGGGAGGGCATCTGACACACGGGAGGGCATCTGACACACGGGGAGGGCATCTGACACAGGGGAGGGCATCTGACACAGGGGAGGGCATCTGACACAGGGGGAGGGCATCTGACACACGGGAGGGCATCTGACACACGGGAGGGCATCTGACACAGGGGACAAACATGAGTTCGCAGTCGTCACGGTAACAGAGGACAGCGGTTTCCTCAGCAACGCCATGGGAACGAGGAGCAACGACGTCATCAGGATGAGTCACCGACGGCAACAGAGACTAAACCAGGTCTAAACCAGGACTAAACCAGGTCTAAACCAGGACTAAACCAGGTCTAAACCAGGTCTAAACCAGGCCTAAACCAGGTCTAAACCAGGCCTAAACCAGGCCTAAACCAGGACTAAACCAGGTCTAAACCAGGCCTAAACCAGGTCTAAACCAGGACTAAACCAGGTCTAAACCAGGCCTAAACCAGGTCTAAACCAGGCCTAAACCAGGTCTAAACCAGGACTAAACCAGGTCTAAACCAGGCCTAAACCAGGTCTAAACCAGGCCTAAACCAGGTCTAAACCAGGACTAAACCAGGACTAAACCAGGCCTAAACCAGGACTAAACCAGGACTAAACCAGGACTAAACCAGGACTAAACCAGGACTAAACCAGGTCTAAACCAGGCCTAAACCAGGCCTAAACCAGGTCTAAACCAGGCCTAAACCAGGTCTTAACCAGGTCTAAACCAGGACTAAACCAGGCCTAAACCAGGTCTGAACCAGGACTAAACCAGGACTAAACCAGGACTAAACCAGGACTAAACCAGGACTAAACCAGGACTAAACCAGGACTGAACCAGGACTGAACCAGGACTAAAGTTTGTGTTCAAACCGAGAGAAAAGAGAGGGAAAAATGGAGAGACTGAGAGACAAAGGAGAGAAAAAAGGACAGGAAGGAGGAGAGAAAGAGGAGAGAGGGAGAGAAGGAAAAGGAGAAGAGGGAGGAGAGTGGGAGGAGAGAGGGAGAGAAGGAAAAGGAGAAGAGGGAGGAGAGAGGGAGGAGAGAGGAGAGAAGGAAAAGGAGAGAGGGAGGAGAGGAGGAGGTGACAGAGGGAAGAGAGAAGAGAGGGAGAGATGGAGAGAGATGAAGAGGTGGAGATAACAAAACCCTCCAGAGTCTAATTTTAAGCTCCGACGCGTCGAGACGAGAACGTGACTGTGACGAGCAGCAGAGACTCTGACATCTGACCCCAACCTTCTGTGGTTAGAACAGCAGCACAGTCTGAGTCCTGCTTTAATCCTGGTTTAGACCTGGTTTAGACCTGGTTTAGGCCTGGTTTAGTCCTGGTTTAGACCTGGTTTAGTCCTGGTTAAGACCTGGTTTAGACCTGGTTTAGTCCTGGTTTAGACCTAGTTTAGGCCTGGTTTAGTCCTGGTTTAGACCTGGTTTAGACCTGGTTTAGTCCTGGTTTGGACCTAGTTTAGGCCTGGTTTAGTCCTGGTTTAGACCTGGTTTAGACCTAGTTTAGGCCTGGTTTAGTCCTGGTTTAGACCTAGTTTAGGCCTGGTTTAGTCCTGGTTTAGACCTGGTTTAGACCTGGTTTAGTCCTGGTTCAGGCCTGGTTCAGGCCTGGTTTAGTCCTGGTTTAGTCCTGGTTTAGACCTGGTTTAGTCCTGGTTTAGACCTGGTTTAGTCCTGGTTTAGACCTGGTTTAGGCCTGGTTCAGGCCTGGTTTAGGCCTGGTTTAGACCTGGTTTAGGCCTGGTTTAGTCCTGGTTTAGACCTGGTTTAGACCTAGTTTAGTCCTGGTTTAGGCCTGGTTTAGTCCTGGTTTAGACCTGGTTTAGGCCTGGTTTAGTCCTGGTTTAGACCTGGTTTAGACCTGGTTTAGACCTGGTTTAGACCTGGTTTAGTCCTGGTTTAGACCTGGTTTAGTCCTGGTTTAGACCTGGTTTAGTCCTGGTTTAGTCCTGGTTTAGGCCTGGTTTAGTCCTGGTTTAGACCTGGTTTAGACCTGGTTTAGACCTGGTTTAGTCCTGGTTAAGACCTGGTTTAGGCCTGGTTTAGACCTGGTTTAGGCCTGGTTTAGACCTGGTTTAGTCCTGGTTTAGTCCTGGTTTAGGCCTGGTTTAGTCCTGGTTTAGACCTGGTTTAGGCCTGGTTTAGACCTGGTTTAGTCCTGGTTTAGTCCTGGTTTAGACCTGGTTTTGTCCTGGTTAAGACCTGGTTTAGGCCTGGTTTAGGCCTGGTTTAGACCTGGTTTAGTCCTGGTTTAGACCTGGTTTAGTCCTGGTTTAGACCTGGTTTAGGCCTGGTTTAGGCCTGGTTTAGACCTGGTTTAGTCCTGGTTTAGGCCTGGTTTAGGCCTGGTTTAGGCCTGGTTCAGGCCTGGTTTAGACCTGGTTTAGTCCTGGTTCAGGCCTGGTTCAGGCCTGGTTTAGGCCTGGTTTAGTCCTGGTTCAGGCCTGGTTTAGACCTGGTTCAGGCCTGGTTCAGGCCTGGTTTAGTCCTGGTTTAGTCCTGGTTTAGACCTGGTTTAGTCCTGGTTTAGACCTGGTTTAGTCCTGGTTTAGACCTGGTTTAGGCCTGGTTCAGGCCTGGTTTAGACCTGGTTTAGGCCTGGTTTAGACCTGGTTTAGTCCTGGTTTAGACCTGGTTTAGGCCTGGTTTAGACCTGGTTTAGGCCTGGTTCAGGCCTGGTTTAGACCTGGTTTAGTCCTGGTTTAGACCTGGTTTAGTCCTGGTTTAGACCTGGTTTAGGCCTGGTTTAGACCTGGTTTAGTCCTGGTTTAGTCCTGGTTTAGGCCTGGTTTAGTCCTGGTTTAGACCTGGTTTAGGCCTGGTTTAGACCTGGTTTAGTCCTGGTTTAGTCCTGGTTTAGACCTGGTTTTGTCCTGGTTAAGACCTGGTTTAGGCCTGGTTTAGGCCTGGTTTAGACCTGGTTTAGTCCTGGTTTAGACCTGGTTTAGTCCTGGTTTAGACCTGGTTTAGGCCTGGTTTAGGCCTGGTTTAGACCTGGTTTAGTCCTGGTTTAGACCTGGTTTAGGCCTGGTTTAGGCCTGGTTCAGGCCTGGTTTAGACCTGGTTTAGTCCTGGTTCAGGCCTGGTTCAGGCCTGGTTTAGGCCTGGTTTAGTCCTGGTTCAGGCCTGGTTTAGACCTGGTTCAGGCCTGGTTCAGGCCTGGTTTAGTCCTGGTTTAGTCCTGGTTTAGACCTGGTTTAGTCCTGGTTTAGACCTGGTTTAGTCCTGGTTTAGACCTGGTTTAGGCCTGGTTCAGGCCTGGTTTAGGCCTGGTTTAGGCCTGGTTTAGACCTGGTTTAGTCCTGGTTCAGGCCTAGTTCAGGCCTGGTTTAGACCTGGTTTAGTCCTGGTTCAGGCCTGGTTTAGTCCTGGTTCAGGCCTGGTTTAGTCCTGGTTTAGACCTGGTTTAGTCCTGGTTCAGTCCGCTTCAGTGCAGCTAAACCAGAGGGAACTACATAGACCATGATCCTTTGCTCCGCTTCAGTGCAGCTAAACCAGAGGCAACTACATAGACCATGATCCTTTGCTCCGCTTCAGTGCAGAAACCAGAGGGAACTACACAGACCATGATCCTTTGCTCCGTTTCAGTGCAGAAACCAGAGGGAACTACATAGACCATGATCCTTTGCTCCGCTTCAGTGCAGAAACCAGAGGGAACTACATAGACCATGATCCTTTGCTCCGCTTCAGTGCAGAAACCAGAGGGAACTACATAGACCATGATCCTTTGCTCCGTTTCAGTGCAGAAACCAGAGGGAACTACATAGACCATGATCCTTTGCTCCGCTTCAGTGCAGAAACCAGAGGGAACTACATAGACCATGATCCTTTGCTCCGCTTCAGTGCAGAAACCAGAGGGAACTACATAGACCATGATCCTTTGCTCCGTTTCAGTGCAGAAACCAGAGGGAACTACATAGACCATGATCCTTTGCTCCGCTTCAGTGCAGCTAAACCAGAGGCAACTACATAGACCATGATCCTTTGCTCCGTTTCAGTGCAGAAACCAGAGGGAACTACATAGACCATGATCCTTTGCTCCGCTTCAGTGCAGAAACCAGAGGGAACTACATAGACCATGATCCTTTGCTCCGCTTCAGTGCAGAAACCAGAGGGAACTACATAGACCATGATCCTTTGCTCCGCTTCAGTGCAGAAACCAGAGGGAACTACATAGACCATGATCCTTTGCTCCGCTTCAGTGCAGAAACCAGAGGGAACTACATAGACCATGATCCTTTGCTCCGCTTCAGTGCAGAAACCAGAGGGAACTACACAGACCATGATCCTTTGCTCCGCTTCAGTGCAGGAACCAGAGGGAACTACATAGACCATGATCCTTTGCTCCGTTTCAGTGCAGAAACCAGAGGGAACTACAAAGACCATGATCCTTTGCTCCGTTTCAGTGCAGAAACCAGAGGGAACTACATAGACCATGATCCTTTGCTCCGCTTCAGTGCAGAAACCAGAGGGAACTACATAGACCATGATCCTTTGCTCCGTTTCAGTGCAGAAACCAGAGGGAACTACATAGACCATGATCCTTTGCTCCGTTTCAGTGCAGAAACCAGAGGGAACTACATAGACCATGATCCTTTGCTCCGTTTCAGTGCAGAAACCAGAGGGAACTACATAGACCATGATCCTTTGCTCCGCTTCAGTGCAGAAACCAGAGGGAACTACATAGACCATGATCCTTTGCTCCGCTTCAGTGCAGAAACCAGAGGGAACTACACAGACCATGATCCTTTGCTCCGCTTCAGTGCAGAAACCAGAGGGAACTACATAGACCATGATCCTTTGCTCCGCTTCAGTGCAGAAACCAGAGGGAACTACATAGACCATGATCCTTTGCTCCGCTTCAGTGCAGAAACCAGAGGGAACTACATAGACCATGATCCTTTGCTCCGCTTCAGTGCAGAAACCAGAGGGAACTACACAGACCATGATCCTTTGCTCCGCCAGTGCAGAAACCAGAGGGAACTACATAGACCATGATCCTTTGCTCCGCTTCAGTGCAGAAACCAGAGGGAACTACACAGACCATGATCCTTTGCTCCGTTTCAGTGCAGAAACCAGAGGGAACTACATAGACCATGATCCTTTGCTCCGTTTCAGTGCAGAAACCAGAGGGAACTACATAGACCATGATCCTTTGCTCCGTTTCAGTGCAGAAACCAGAGGGAACTACATAGACCATGATCCTTTGCTCCGTTTCAGTGCAGAAACCAGAGGGAACTACATAGACCATGATCCTTTGCTCCGCTTCAGTGCAGAAACCAGAGGGAACTACATAGACCATGATCCTTTGCTCCGCTTCAGTGCAGAAACCAGAGGGAACTACACAGACCATGATCCTTTGCTCCGTTTCAGTGCAGAAACCAGAGGGAACTACATAGACCATGATCCTTTGCTCCGCTTCAGTGCAGAAACCAGAGGGAACTACATAGACCATGATCCTTTGCTCCGTTTCAGTGCAGAAACCAGAGGGAACTACATAGACCATGATCCTTTGCTCCGCTTCAGTGCAGAAACCAGAGGGAACTACACAGACCATGATCCTTTGCTCCGCCAGTGCAGAAACCAGAGGGAACTACATAGACCATGATCCTTTGCTCCGCTTCAGTGCAGAAACCAGAGGGAACTACACAGACCATGATCCTTTGCTCCGTTTCAGTGCAGAAACCAGAGGGAACTACACAGACCATGATCCTTTGCTCCGTTTCAGTGCAGAAACCAGAGGGAACTACATAGACCATGATCCTTTGCTCCGCTTCAGTGCAGAAACCAGAGGGAACTACACAGACCATGATCCTTTGCTCCGCCAGTGCAGAAACCAGAGGGAACTACACAGACCATGATCCTTTGCTCCGTTTCAGTGCAGAAACCAGAGGGAACTACATAGACCATGATCCTTTGCTCCGCTTCAGTGCAGAAACCAGAGGGAACTACACAGACCATGATCCTTTGCTCCGCCAGTGCAGAAACCAGAGGGAACTACATAGACCATGATCCTTTGCTCCGTTTCAGTGCAGAAACCAGAGGGAACTACACAGACCATGATCCTTTGCTCCGCCAGTGCAGAAACCAGAGGGAACTACACAGACCATGATCCTTTGCTCCGTTTCAGTGCAGAAACCAGAGGGAACTACACAGACCATGATCCTTTGCTCCGCCAGTGCAGAAACCAGAGGGAACTACACAGACCATGATCCTTTGCTCCGTTTCAGTGCAGAAACCAGAGGGAACTACATAGACCATGATCCTTTGCTCCGCTTCAGTGCAGAAACCAGAGGGAACTACACAGACCATGATCCTTTGCTCCGCCAGTGCAGAAACCAGAGGGAACTACATAGACCATGATCCTTTGCTCCGCTTCAGTGCAGAAACCAGAGGGAACTACACAGACCATGATCCTTTGCTCCGCCAGTGCAGAAACCAGAGGGAACTACACAGACCATGATCCTTTGCTCCGTTTCAGTGCAGAAACCAGAGGGAACTACATAGACCATGATCCTTTGCTCCGCTTCAGTGCAGAAACCAGAGGGAACTACATAGACCATGATCCTTTGCTCCGCTTCAGTGCAGAAACCAGAGGGAACTACATAGACCATGATCCTTTGCTCCGCTTCAGTGCAGAAACATGAAGACATAACTGTTCTAACACTTTTACAGCTTCATTCTGTGGATTAAGTCTGAAGTGTTTTTGTGGCAGATTCACAGTTTAAATACTGAAATAAATATCGAATATGAACGAATTAAAGAACTAAAGAAAAAAAGAATGAAAGAACAAACGAAAGTAAGAAAGAACAAAACAGACAGAAAGATTAAAGAAAGAAAAAAAGAAAGAATGAATGAAAGTAAGAACATGAAAGAAGTAAATAATGAAGGAAAGAAAGAATGAAAAAGAACAAACAAAGAATGAACGAACGAAGGAAAGAAAGAATGAAGGAAAGAAAGAACAAAGGAAAGAAAGAAAGAAAGAATGAAGGAAAGAAAGAACGAAGGAAAGAAAGAAAGAAAGAATGAAGGAAAGAAAGAACGGAGGAAAGAAAGAAAGAAGGAAGGAAAGAAAGAAGGAAGGAAAGAAAGAACGAAGGAAAGAAAGAAAGAAAGAATGAAGGAAAGAAAGAACGGAGGAAAGAAAGAAAGAAGGAAGGAAAGAAAGAAGGAAGGAAAGAAAGAATGAAGGAAAGAAAGAACGAAGGAAAGAAAGAACGAAGGAAAGAAAGAACGAAGGAAAGAAAGAAGGAAAGAACGAAGGAAAGAAAGAACGAAGGAAAGAAAGAAAGAACGAAGGAAAGAAAGAAGGAAGGAAAGAAAGAAGGAAGGAAAGAAAGAATGAAGGAAAGAAAGAATGAAGGAAAGAAAGAATGAAGGAAAGAAAGAAGGAAGGAAAGAAAGAAAGAATGAAGGAAAGAAAGAACGAAGGAAAGAAAGAAAGAAGGAAGGAAAGAATGAAGGAAAGAAAGAACGAAAGAAAGAAAGAAAGAAGGAAGGAAAGAAGGAAGGAAAGAAAGAACGAAGGAAAGAAAGAACGAAGGAAAGAAAGAACGAAGGAAAGAAAGAATGAAGGAAAGAAAGAACGAAAGAAAGAACGAAGGAAAGAAAGAATGAAGGAAAGAAAGAAGGAAAAAAAGAACGAAGGAAAGAAAGAATGAAGGAAAGAAAGAAGGAAAGAAAGAAGGAAAGAAAGAAGGAAGGAAAGAAAGAAGGAAGGAAAGAAAGAAGGAAGGAAAGAAAGAACGAAGGAAAGAAAGAACGAAGAAAGAAAGAAAGAAGGAAAGAAAGAAGGAAAGAAAGAAGGAAGGAAAGAAAGAACGAAGAAAGAAAGAAAGAAGGAAAGAAAGAAGGAAAGAAAGAAGGAAGGAAAGAAAGAACGAAGGAAAGAAAGAATGAAGGAAAGAAAGAACAAAGGAAAGAAAGAAAGAAAGAAGGAAGGAAAGAAAGAATGAAGGAAAGAAAGAACGAAGGAAAGAAAGAAAGAAAGAATGAAGGAAAGAAAGAACGGAGGAAAGAAAGAAAGAAGGAAGGAAAGAAAGAATGAAGGAAAGAAAGAACGAAGGAAAGAAAGAAAGAAAGAATGAAGGAAAGAAAGAACGGAGGAAAGAAAGAAAGAAGGAAGGAAAGAAAGAAGGAAGGAAAGAAAGAATGAAGGAAAGAAAGAACGAAGGAAAGAAAGAACGAAGGAAAGAAAGAACGAAGGAAAGAAAGAAGGAAAGAACGAAGGAAAGAAAGAACGAAGGAAAGAAAGAAAGAACGAAGGAAAGAAAGAAGGAAGGAAAGAAAGAAGGAAGGAAAGAAAGAATGAAGGAAAGAAAGAAGGAAGGAAAGAAAGAAGGAAGGAAAGAAAGAAAGAAGGAAAGAAAGAAGGAAGGAAAGAAAGAAAGAATGAAGGAAAGAAAGAAGGAAGGAAAGAAAGAATGAAGGAAAGAAAGAAGGAAGGAAAGAAAGAAGGAAGGAAAGAAAGAAGGAAGGAAAGAAAGAAAGAATGAAGGAAAGAAAGAAGGAAGGAAAGAAAGAATGAAGGAAAGAAAGAAGGAAGGAAAGAAAGAAAGAATGAAGGAAAGAAAGAACGAAGGAAAGAAAGAAAGAAGGAAGGAAAGAATGAAGGAAAGAAAGAACGAAAGAAAGAAAGAAAAAAGGAAGGAAAGAAGGAAGGAAAGAAAGAACGAAGGAAAGAAAGAACGAAGGAAAGAAAGAACGAAGGAAAGAAAGAAGGAAGGAAAGAAAGAAAGAATGAAGGAAAGAAAGAAGGAAGGAAAGAAAGAATGAAGGAAAGAAAGAAGGAAGGAAAGAAAGAAAGAATGAAAGAAAGAAAGAACGAAGGAAAGAAAGAAAGAAGGAAGGAAAGAATGAAGGAAAGAAAGAACGAAAGAAAGAAAGAAAGAAGGAAGGAAAGAAGGAAGGAAAGAAAGAACGAAGGAAAGAAAGAACGAAGGAAAGAAAGAACGAAGGAAAGAAAGAATGAAGGAAAGAAAGAACGAAAGAAAGAACGAAGGAAAGAAAGAATGAAGGAAAGAAAGAAGGAAAAAAAGAACGAAGGAAAGAAAGAATGAAGGAAAGAAAGAAGGAAAGAAAGAAGGAAAGAAAGAAGGAAGGAAAGAAAGAAGGAAGGAAAGAACAAAGGAAAGAAAGAAGGAAGGAAAGAAAGAAGGAAGGAAAGAAAGAACGAAGGAAAGAAAGAACGAAGAAAGAAAGAAAGAAGGAAAGAAAGAAGGAAAGAAAGAAGGAAGGAAAGAAAGAACGAAGAAAGAAAGAAAGAAAGAATGAAGGAAAGAAAGAACGAAGGAAAGAAAGAAAGAAAGAATGAAGGAAAGAAAGAACGGAGGAAAGAAAGAACGAAGGAAAGAAAGAACGAAGGAAAGATATGATGGGTTTTTAAGTGTCCCGGGATGATCGGGTTTTTCAGTGTCCCGGGATGATCGGGTTTTTCAGTGTCCCGGGTATGATCGAGTTTGTGAGTGTCCCGGGGATGATCGGGTTTTTCAGTGTCCCGGGTATGATCGAGTTTGTGAGTGTCCCGGGGATGATCGGGTTTTTCAGTGTCCCGGGATGATCGGGTTTGTCAGTGTCCCGGGTATGATCGGGTTTTTCAGTGTCCCGGCTATGATCGGGTTTGTCAGTGTCCCGGGTATGATCGGGTTTGTCAGTGTCCCGGGTATGATCGGGTTTGTCAGTGTCCCGGGTATGATCGGGTTTTTCAGTGTCCCGGGTATGATCGGGTTTGTCAGTGTCCCGGGTATGATCGGGTTTTTCAGTGTCCCGGGTATGATCGGGTTTGTCAGTGTCCCGGGTATGATCGGGTTTGTCAGTGTCCCGGGTATGATCGGGTTTTTCAGTGTCCCGGGTATGATCGGGTTTGTCAGTGTCCCGGGTATGATCGGGTTTGTCAGTGTCCCGGGTATGATCGGGTTTGTCAGTGTCCCGGGTATGATCGGGTTTTTCAGTGTCCCGGGTATGATCGGGTTTTTCAGTGTCCCGGGTATGATCGGGTTTTTCAGTGTCCCGGGTATGATCGGGTTTGTCAGTGTCCCGGGTATGATCGGGTTTGTCAGTGTCCCGGGTATGATCGGGTTTGTCAGTGTCCCGGGTATGATCGGGTTTGTCAGTGTCCCGGGTATGATCGGGTTTGTCAGTGTCCCGGGTATGATCGGGTTTGTCAGTGTCCCGGGTATGATCGGGTTTGTCAGTGTCCCGGGTATGATCGGGTTTGTCAGTGTCCCGGGTATGATCGGGTTTGTCAGTGTCCCGGGTATGATCGGGTTTGTCAGTGTCCCGGGTATGATCGGGTTTGTCAGTGTCCCGGGTATGATCGGGTTTGTCAGTGTCCCGGGTATGATCGGGTTTGTCAGTGTCCCGGGTATGATCGGGTTTGTCAGTGTCCCGGGTATGATCGGGTTTGTCAGTGTCCCGGGTATGATCGGGTTTGTCAGTGTCCCGGGTATGATCGGGTTTGTCAGTGTCCCGGGTATGATCGGGTTTGTCAGTGTCCCGGGTATGATCGGGTTTGTCAGTGTCCCGGGTATGATCGGGTTTTTCAGTGTCCCGGGTATGATCGGGTTTGTCAGTGTCCCGGGTATGATCGGGTTTGTCAGTGTCCCGGGTATGATCGGGTTTGTCAGTGTCCCGGGTATGATCGGGTTTGTCAGTGTCCCGGGTATGATCGGGTTTGTCAGTGTCCCGGGTATGATCGGGTTTTTCAGTGTCCCGGGTATGATCGGGTTTGTCAGTGTCCCGGGTATGATCGGGTTTGTCAGTGTCCCGGGTATGATCGGGTTTGTCAGTGTCCCGGGTATGATCGGGTTTGTCAGTGTCCCGGGTATGATCGGGTTTGTCAGTGTCCCGGGTATGATCGGGTTTGTCAGTGTCCCGGTGACTGCAGCAGTCGAGTGTCTCCAAAAGACAAACAGAGCCGAGAATCAGAGAGTCCGGACCCCGAGTCCCCGGGACAGTCCCGGTCCGGACCCCGAGTCCCCGGGACAGTCCCGGTCCGGACCCCGAGTCCCCGGGACAGTCCCGGTCCGGACCCCGAGTCCCCGGGACCAAAGATTTACCCAAAACCAGAGATTTGTCCCAGTTTAATACAAAAATGTCCCAGTGTCCCTATTTTAGACTAATCTGATCTAAACCAGGACTAAACCAGGACTAAACCAGGACTAAACCAGGGCTAAAACCAGGACTAAACCAGGGCTAAACCAGGACTAAACCAGGTCTAACCCAGGACTAAACCAGGTCTAACCCAGGACTAAACCAGGACTAAACCAGGACTAAACCAGGGCTAAAACCAGGACTAAACCAGGACTAAACCAGGACTAAACCAGGACTAAACCAGGACTAAACCAGGGCTAAACCAGGACTAAACCAGGGCTAAACCAGGACTAAACCAGGTCTAACCCAGGACTAAACCAGGACTAAACCAGGACTAAACCAGGACTGAATCAGGACTAAACCAGGACTAAACCAGGTCTAACCCAGGACTAAACCAGGACTAAACCAGGACTAAACCAGGACTAAACCAGGACTGAATCAGGACTAAACCAGGACTAAAACCAGGACTAACCCAGGACTAAACCAGGACTAAACCAGGACTAAACCAGGACTAAACCAGGACTAAAACCAGGACTAAACCTGGTCTAATCTGGTCCTCGCTGTACAGAGGAGCGTAAATTGTCATTTGTTTTGCCAAAATACAGAAATCCGAGTTTGTGAACGACGATAAAGTAAAAAAATAATAATTCAAATACAGCGTCAGAATCCCTCAGATTTAGGGCGACCAGATTTCAGAATCAAAAACTGGGACATTCTCTGTTTGTGGTTGGTAATAAGAAACAAAGTGCAGAATTAAGGAACATTTTCTGCAGCTTTTCTGTATTTTACCCCCAGAAAAGTAACAGTTTCTGCCTCTTTCCTGCAGCAGGTCCAGAACAGAGACACTGGGACATTTCTGTATCAAACTGGGACAAACCAGAGTTTTTCTGTGTAAATGTGCAGGACACAGGGTCTGGACTCTGCTCCGGTCACCACTCACACAGGGTCTGGACTCTGACACCACAATCCTCCGTCTGACTCTGGCCTTCCACAGTTTTATTTACACAAACCATCCAAACCCGAATATAAAGCAGCATTCTGGAACTTTACCCTGAACTCAAACTCAAACTCACTGAGCTCCACAGAACTCTGGAACTACATCCACCTCACATGAAAGAAACACCATCACCTCCATGAGCCCCCGGGGAGCCTCACCTGTCAGTGCCTGTCAGTCCCTGTCAGTGCCTCACCTGTCAGTCCCTGTCAGTCCCTGTCAGTCCCTGTCAGTCCCTGTCAGTCCCTGTCAGTGCCTCACCTGTCTTCCCGCAGCTCGGCGTCACCAGCGCGGACCACAGCAGCGCCGCGAGTCCCACCGCCGCGGGGCTCATCCCGGCCGCGGCTCCGGGACTCACCGGGGACCAGCGGGAGGCGCGCGGAGCGGAGCGGGGCGGGTCATGCCCCCGGCGGAGGAGCTCTGGAGGCGGCGGGGAGGAGACGGAGCGCCGCGGGGGATTCACCGGAGGAGCAGCCGCGACAGACACCTGCTGCACCGGAGAGACACCGGGAGACACCGAGAGACACCGGGAGACACCGAGAGACACCGGGAGACACCGGGAGACACCGAGAGACACCGAGAGACACCGGGAGACACCGGGAGACACCGGGAGACACCGCGGAGGAGCCGGAGGACCCGGAGGAGCAGGAGGAGCCGGAGGAGCAGGAGGAGCACCGGAGCACACGCACGCCTGTGACGTCAGCACGCACGGAGGGGTCACCTGCCCTCGCGCGCGCTCTGAATCAAACATTTAAAACATTGACCCTGACTCCACTTTTTGTACAGAATATCCCCAAATATTAAGTCATCTTTTTTGGAAATGCACTTTTACCAAAACTTTTTGGAACGACATCTTAAAATGAATCAAAGATCATACTGACCCTAAATGTTCATGAACATTTGAACATATTATTTTTGGCAAACATGAAAAGAATTTAGACTCACATTTTAAAAATAGTAATTAACCTAATTATGATATTTGGCATATTTTATATTCACAAATGTAAATTCTCTTACACCTCTTTGCTTTTCCTGATTTAATCAAGTAGAGTTTTACAGATCCACTATTTCTAAAAATGTGAGCACAGAATCCTCTGACAGATGAAAATAACACAGATAAATCTGTGAACATCTGTGTGCAGCGGAACAGTGGCTCTGTTTAAGGTTTGTTTTATTTCTTTTTCCATGTTTACCTCCCCCCGGCTCCTGTTTGTCATGTGGTCTGAATATTGTCATTTGTCATACTATTACTCATGTAAAAAATAAAAATAAAAAACTGACCACGCGCAGAAAGATTCGGGGGAAAAAATCTGACCAAAGCGAAAAGTTAAAACGTTTAAATACAGAAGTCGTGAATGTTTAGCAGTGCCTCCCTCTAGCGGCCGTACATGGGCACTGCGCTCCTCTTTAGTCGCAGTTCCCTTCTCCGCCCAGAGGGAGGCGCCACGCGCACACCAGCTCACAGCAGCTCACGAAGAAGCGCGCGGAGGCGGAGGACGGTCCCCTGTCCTCTGTCCTCCTCCTGCGGGACGTTTGGACACGTTTCCCCCGCGTAAACTCCCTTTAACACCGCGGGACTCTGCGCGCACTGGACACTTTGGAGACGTGACGCGCGCCGTGCGTAAAACCTGTGCGTAAAAGCTTTGGAGAGCCAGTTCCGCACGAGTTTGGAGTCACAGCGCGGCGGCATCACGCACCGAGAACCGGGAGTTTAGACAGAGGCAGAGGAGCAGTGGGCGGAGGAGGGATGCTGAGCGCGGACTCGCTGGAGGTCTCGGACTCGCTGCCCCCCGTGGCGCAGGAGCAGGTGTTGGACTCGCTGCCCCCCGTGGCGCAGGAGCAGGTCTCGGACTCGCTGCCCCCCGTGGCGCAGGAGCAGGTGTTGGACTCGCTGCCCCCCGTGGCGCAGGAGCAGGTGTTGGACTCGCTGCCTCCCGTGGCGCAGGAGCAGGTCTCGGACTCGCTGCCCCCCGTGGCGCAGGAGCAGGTCTCGGACTCGCTGCCCCCCGTGGCGCAGGAGCAGGTCTCGGACTCGCTGCCCCCCGTGGCGCAGGAGCAGGTGGTGGAGTGCGGACCGAACAAACTCGGGGACATTTTCACGTTCGTGTCTCAGGGAAGTTTCTCGGAGGCGGTGCCGCCGCTGCGCAAGAAAAACCTCAAAAGATTCGCCCGAAAGTTCATGATAGAAGGTACGAAAAGAATAATAATAATAATAATAATAATAAGAATAACAATAATAACTATTATTATTATTATTCTTATTATTAAAGTGTGTATAATAATAATAATTATTATTATTATTATTAAGGACACGGCAGTTTTCTTTTCTCTGGTCTGAAAATTGAACTGTACGACTCTGAAAGAAACGTGATCTGGAGCCAAAGGATTTAAGATTATCTCCTGTCTCCTGTTCTCTTCATTCTGTCGTTCTCGTTCTGTCGTTCTCACTCCTTCGTTCTCACTCTGTCGTTCTCACTCCTTCGTTCTCACTCCTTCGTTCTAGTTCTGTCGTTCTCACTCTGTCGTTCTCACTCCTTCGTTCTCACTCCTTCGTTCTCACTCCTTCGTTCTCACTCCTTCGTTCTAGTTCTGTCGTTCTCACTCTGTTGTTCTCACTCCTTCGTTCTCACTCCTTCGTTCTCACTCCTTCGTTCTCGTTCTGTCGTTCTCGTTCTGTCGTTCTCACTCTGTCGTTCTCGCTCCTTCGTTCTCACTCCTTCGTTCTCACTCCTTCGTTCTCGTTCTGTCGTTCTAGTTCTGTCGTTCTCGCTCCTTCGTTCTCACTCCTTCGTTCTCACTCCTTCGTTCTCACTCCTTCGTTCTCGTTCTGTCGTTCTCGTTCTGTCGTTCTCACTCTGTCGTTCTCGCTCCTTCGTTCTCACTCCTTCGTTCTCGTTCTGTCGTTCTAGTTCTGTCGTTCTCGCTCCTTTGTTCTCACTCCTTCGTTCTCACTCCTTCGTTCTCACTCCTTCGTTCTCACTCCTTCGTTCTCACTCCTTCGTTCTAGTTCTGTCGTTCTCACTCTGTCATTCTCACTCCTTCGTTCTCACTCCTTCGTTCTCGTTCTGTCCTTCGTTCTCACTCGTTCGTTCCCGCTCTGTCGTTCTCCGCAGAGGGGAAGCTGTTCTACGTCGGGGTGAAGCGGGAGGAGAAGCGGGAGGTGGTGATCGACCCCGAGAGGAAGCGACAGATTTTTCTCGAGTGTCACTTTAACGACGTGGGAGGGCATCTGGGCCAAAAGAAGACCGTGCACCGGATCCAGAGCCGGTTCTACTGGCTCGGCATCATCCGGGACGTGGTGGACTGGGTAAATAGTCCCGGTTTAGTCCTGGTTTAGACCTGGTTTAGACCTGGTTTAGTCTTGGTTTAATCCTGGTTTAGTCCTGGTTTAGTCCTGGTTTAGTCCTGGTTTAGTCCTGGTTCAGTCCTGGTTTAGTCCTGGTTCAGTCCTGGTTCAGACCTGGTTTAATCCTGGTTTAGTCCTGGTTCAGTCCTGGTTTAGTCCTGGTTTAGACCTGGTTTAGTCCTGGTTCAGTCCTGGTTTAATCCTGGTTTAGTCCTGGTTCAGTCCTGGTTCAGACCTGGTTTAGACCTGGTTTAGTCCTGGTTCAGTCCTGGTTTAGTCCTGGTTTAGTCCTGGTTCAGTCCTGGTTTAGTCCTGGTTTAGTCCTGGGTTAGTCCTGTTTTAGTCCTGGTTTAGTCCTGGTTCAGTCCTGGTTTAGTCCTGGTTTAGTCCTGGGTTAGTCCTGTTTTAGTCCTGGTTTAGTCCTGGTTCAGTCCTGGTTTAGCCCTGGTTTAGTCCTGGTTTAGTCCTGGTTTAGTCCTGGTTTAGTCCTGGTTTAGACCTGGTTTAGTCCTGGTTTAGACCTGGTTTAGTCCTAGCTTTAGTCCTGGTTTAGTCCTGGTTTAGACCTGGTTTAGACCTGGTTTAGTCCTGGTTTAGTCCTGTTTTAGTCCTGTTTTAGTCCTGGTTTTAGTCCTGGTTTAGTCCTGGTTTAGTCCTGGTTTAGTCCTGGTTTAGACCTGGTTTAGACCTGGTTTAGTCCTGGTTTAGTCCTGGTTTAGTCCTGGTTTAGTCCTGATTTAGTCCTGGTTTAGTCCTGGTTTAGTCCTGGTTTAGACCTGTTTTAGTCCTGGTTTAGTCCTGGTTTAGTCCTGGTTTAGTCCTGGTTTAGTCCTGTTTTAGTCCTGGTTTAGTCCTGGTTTAGTCCTGGTTTAGTCCTGGTTTAGTCCTGGTTTAGTCCTGTTTTAGTCCTGGTTTAGTCCTGATTTAGTTCTGGTTTAGTCCTGGTTTAGTCCTGGTTTAGTCCTGGTTTAGACCTGGTTTAGTCTTGGTTTAGTCCTGGTTTAGTCCTGTTTTAGTCCTGGTTTAGTCCTGTTTAGTCCTGTTTTAGTCCTGGTTTAGTCCTGGTTTAGACCTGGTTTAGTCCTGGTTTAGTCCTGTTTTAGTCCTGGTTTAGTCCTGTTTTAGTCCTGGTTTAGTCCTTGTTTAGTCCTGGTTTAGTCCTGTTTTAGTCCTGGTTTAGTCCTTGTTTAGTCCTGGTTTAGTCCTGTTTTAGTCCTGGTTTAGTCCTGGTTTAGTCCTGTTTTAGTCCTGGTTTAGTCCTGGTTTAGGCCTGTTTTAGTCCTGTTTAGTCCTGTTTTAGTCCTGGTTTAGTCCTTGTTTAGTCCTGGTTTAGTCCTGTTTTAGTCCTGGTTTAGTCCTGGTTTAGTCCTGGTTTAGTCCTGGTTTAGTCCTGTTTTAGTCCTGTTTTAGTCCTGGTTTAGACCTGGTTTAGTCCTGGTTTAGTCCTGGTTTAGTCCTGTTTTAGTCCTGGTTTAGTCCTGTTTAGTCCTGTTTTAGTCCTTGTTTAGTCCTTGTTTAGTCCTGGTTTAGTCCTGGTTTAGTCCTGGTTTAGTCCTGGTTTAGACCTGGTTTAGTCCTGGTTTAGTCCTGGTTTAGTCCTGGTTTAGTCCTGGTTTAGTCCTGTTTTAGTCCTGTTTTAGTCCTGGTTTAGTCCTTGTTTAGTCCTGTTTTAGTCCTGGTTTAGTCCTGGTTTAGTCCTGGTTTAGTCCTGGTTTAGTCCTGGTTTAGTCCTGTTTTAGTCCTGGTTTAGTCCTGGTTTAGTCCTGGTTTAGGCCTGTTTTAGTCCTGTTTAGTCCTGTTTTAGTCCTGGTTTAGTCCTTGTTTAGTCCTGGTTTAGTCCTGTTTTAGTCCTGGTTTAGTCCTGGTTTAGTCCTGGTTTAGTCCTGGTTTAGTCCTGTTTTAGTCCTGGTTTAGTCCTGGTTTAGTCCTGGTTTAGGCCTGTTTTAGTCCTGTTTAGTCCTGTTTTAGTCCTGGTTTAGTCCTTGTTTAGTCCTGGTTTAGTCCTGTTTTAGTCCTGGTTTAGTCCTGGTTTAGTCCTGGTTTAGTCCTGGTTTAGTCCTGTTTTAGTCCTGTTTTAGTCCTGGTTTAGACCTGGTTTAGTCCTGGTTTAGTCCTGGTTTAGTCCTGTTTTAGTCCTGGTTTAGTCCTGTTTTAGTCCTGTTTTAGTCCTTGTTTAGTCCTTGTTTAGTCCTGGTTTAGTCCTGGTTTAGTCCTGGTTTAGTCCTGGTTTAGACCTGGTTTAGTCCTGGTTTAGTCCTGGTTTAGTCCTGGTTTAGTCCTGGTTTAGTCCTGTTTTAGTCCTGTTTTAGTCCTGGTTTAGTCCTTGTTTAGTCCTGTTTTAGTCCTGGTTTAGTCCTGGTTTAGTCCTGGTTTAGTCCTGGTTTAGTCCTGGTTTAGTCCTGTTTTAGTCCTGGTTTAGACCTGGTTTCGTCCTGGTTTGTTTCTTTGTTCTGTTCAGATTAAAGTTTGTGAAACGTGTCGTGGAGCCAAGAGTCAAACCCGAACTGTGAGGCCTCGTGTGGCCGGACCCTGGGACTGCATCTGCGCCTCCCTGTTAGGTACTACTCCTCTTCACCTCCTCCTCTCCTCCCCCTCTCCCCCTCTCCTCCTCTCCTCCTCTCCTCCTTCTCTCCTCCTCTTTTCCTCCTCTCCTCTTCACCTCCTCCCCTCCTCCTCTCCTCCTCCACTCCTCCTCTCCTCCTCTCCTCCTCCACTCCTCTTCACTTCCTCCACTCCTCCTCTCCTCCTCCACTCCTCCTCTCCTCCTCTCCTCCTCCTCTCCTCTTCACCTCCTCCACTCCTCCTCCACTCCTCCTCTCCTCCTCTCTTCCTCCTCTCCTCTTCACCTCCTCCACTCCTCCTCTCCTCCTCTCCTCCTCACCTCCTCCTCCTCCTCTCCTCCACTCTTCCTCCTCATCTCCTCCTCTCCTCAGGTCCATTCCCGCTCTCTCCTCCTCTCCTCCTCCTCTCCTCTTCACCTCCTCCACTCCTCCTCTCCTCCTCTCCTCCTCCACTTCTCCTCTCCTCCTCTCCTCCTCCTCTCCTCTTCACCTCCTCCACTCCTCCTCTCCTCCACTCCTCCTCTTCTCCTCCTCTCCTCCTCCACTCCTCCTCTCCTCCTCTCCTCCCCCTCCTCTCCTCCTCTCAGTCTGCCCCAGGGCAACTGTGGCTATAACAGTAGTTTACCACCACCGGGTCTGGAGTGAATGAAGAATGCTCTGTAAAATGCTGTGTAAAGCACTTTGGGGACATGTGTCTGTGTAAAGCACTTTGGGGACATGTGTCTGTGTAAAGCGCTTTGGGGACATGTGTCTGTGTAAAGCGCTTTGGGGACATGTGTCTGTGTAAAGCACTTTGGGGACATGTGTCTGTGTAAAGCACTTTGGGGACATGTGTCTGTGTAAAGCACTTTGGGGACATGTGTCTGTGTAAAGCACTTTGGGGACATGTGTCTGTGTAAAGCACTTTGGGGACATGTGTCTGTGTAAAGCACTTTGGGGACATGTGTCTGTGTAAAGCGCTTTGGGGACATGTGTCTGTGTAAAGCGCTTTGGGGACATGTGTGTGTGTAAAGCGCTATATAAATAAACCTTACCTTGCCTTACCTCTCCTCCTCTCCTCCTCCTCCTCTCCTCCTCACCTCCTCTTCTCCTCTCCTCCTCTCCTACCCCTCTCCTCCTCTTCACCTCCTCCTCTCCTCCTCCTCCTCTCCTCCACTCCTCCTCCTCTCCTCCTCTCCTCCTCCTCACCACCTCTCCTCCTCCTCTCCTCCTCCTCTCCTCCTCTCCTCCTCTCCTCTCCTCCTCTCCTCTCCTCCTCTCCTCCTCCTCTCCTCCTCCTCTCCTCCTCCTCTCCTCCTCTCCTCTTCTCCTCTCCTCCTCTCCTCCTCTCCTCCTCCTCCTCTCCACCACTCCTCCTCCTCTCCTCCTCCTCTCCTCCTCTCCTCCTCTCCTCCTCCTCCTCTCCTCCTCTCCTCCTCTCCTCCTCCTCCTCCTCTCCTCCTCCTCCTCCTCCTCTCCACCACTCCTCCTCCTCTCCTCCTCCTCTCCTCCTCTCCTCCTCTCCTCCTCCTCTCCTCCTCTCTCCTCCTCCTCTCCTCAGGTCCATTCCCGCTCTCTCCTCTCGGTCACTCTCATCTTCTCGTCGTCGTGGATTTCTTCAGTAAATGGCCTGAAGCGTTTCCTTTGCAGAGACCGGAGCCCGAGGGCGTCGCCCGGGGCCTGTCCTCCTGCATCTACAGGTAAATACAGGTGTACAGGTAAATACAGGTGTACAGGTAAATACAGGCGTACAGGTAAATACAGGCGTACAGGTAAATACAGGTGTACAGGTAAATACAGGTGTACAGGTAAATACAGGCGTACAGGTAAATACAGGTACAGGTAAATACAGGTGTACAGGTAAATACAGGTATACAGGTAAATACAGGTACAGGTAAATACAGGTGTACAGGTAAATACAGGTGTACAGGTAAATACAGGCGTACAGGTAAATACAGGTGTACAGGTACATACAGGTGTACAGGTAAATACAGGTGTACAGGTAAATACAGGCGTACAGGTACATACAGGTGTACAGGTAAATACAGGTACAGGTAAATACAGGTAAATACAGGCGTACAGGTAAATACAGGTGTACAGGTAAATACAGGCGTACAGGTAAATACAGGTGTACAGGTAAATACAGGTGTACAGGTACATACAGGCGTACAGGTAAATACAGGTGTACAGGTAAATACAGGCGTACAGGTAAATACAGGTGTACAGGTACATACAGGTGTACAGGTAAATACAGGTACAGGTAAATACAGGTAAATACAGGCGTACAGGTAAATACAGGTGTACAGGTAAATACAGGTGTACAGGTAAATACAGGTATACAGGTAAATACAGGTATACAGGTAAATACAGGTGTACAGGTAAATACAGGTGTACAGGTAAATACAGGTATACAGGTAAATACAGGTGTACAGGTAAATACAGGCGTACAGGTAAATACAGGTGTACAGGTAAATACAGGTATACAGGTAAATACAGGTATACAGGTAAATACAGGCGTACAGGTAAATACAGGTGTACAGGTAAATACAGGTGTACAGGTAAATACAGGTATACAGGTAAATACAGGCGTACAGGTAAATACAGGTGTACAGGTAAATACAGGTGTACAGGTAAATACAGGTATACAGGTAAATACAGGTATACAGGTAAATACAGGCGTACAGGTAAATACAGGTGTACAGGTAAATACAGGTATACAGGTAAATACAGGCGTACAGGTAAATACAGGTGTACAGGTAAATACAGGCGTACAGGTAAATACAGGTATACAGGTAAATACAGGTATACAGGTAAATACAGGTACAGGTAAATACAGGCGTACAGGTAAATACAGGTATACAGGTAAATACAGGTATACAGGTAAATACAGGTGTACAGGTAAATACAGGCGTACAGGTAAATACAGGTATACAGGTAAATACAGGTACAGGTAAATACAGGTGTACAGGTAAATACAGGCGTACAGGTAAATACAGGTATACAGGTAAATACAGGTATACAGGTACATACAGGTGTACAGGTAAATACAGGTATACAGGTAAATACAGGTATACAGGTAAATACAGGTACAGGTAAATACAGGTGTACAGGTAAATACAGGCGTACAGGTAAATACAGGTATACAGGTAAATACAGGTATACAGGTACATACAGGTGTACAGGTAAATACAGGTATACAGGTAAATACAGGTATACAGGTAAATACAGGTACAGGTAAATACAGGTGTACAGGTAAATACAGGCGTACAGGTAAATACAGGTATACAGGTAAATACAGGTGTACAGGTAAATACAGGTGTACAGGTAAATACAGGCGTACAGGTAAATACAGGTATACAGGTAAATACAGGTGTACAGGTAAATACAGGTGTACAGGTAAATACAGGCGTACAGGTAAATACAGGTATACAGGTAAATACAGGTATACAGGTAAATACAGGTACAGGTAAATACAGGTGTACAGGTAAATACAGGTACAGGTAAATACAGGCGTACAGGTAAATACAGGTGTACAGGTAAATACAGGTGTACAGGTAAATACAGGCGTACAGGTAAATACAGGTACAGGTAAATACAGGTGTACAGGTAAATACAGGTACAGGTAAATACAGGTGTACAGGTAAATACAGGTGTACAGGTAAATACAGGTGTACAGGTAAATACAGGCGTACAGGTAAATACAGGTATACAGGTAAATACAGGCGTACAGGTACATACAGGCGTACAGGTACATACAGGTGTACAGGTAAATACAGGTATACAGGTAAATACAGGTATACAGGTAAATACAGGCGTACAGGTACATACAGGCGTACAGGTACATACAGGTGTACAGGTAAATACAGGCGTACAGGTAAATACAGGTATACAGGTAAATACAGGTGTACAGGTAAATACAGGTATACAGGTAAATACAGGTACAGGTAAATACAGGTGTACAGGTAAATACAGGTACAGGTAAATACAGGTATACAGGTAAATACAGGTACAGGTAAATACAGGTGTACAGGTAAATACAGGTGTACAGGTAAATACAGGTATACAGGTAAATACAGGTACAGGTAAATACAGGTGTACAGGTAAATACAGGTATACAGGTAAATACAGGTATACAGGTAAATACAGGTGTACAGGTAAATACAGGTGTACAGGTACATACAGGTGTACAGGTAAATACAGGCGTACAGGTAAATACAGGTGTACAGGTACATACAGGTGTATAGGTAAATACAGGTGAGCTCTACAGGTAAATACAGGTGTACAGGTAAATACAGGTGAGGTCTACAGGTAAATACAGGTGTACAGGTAAATACAGGTGAGGTCTACAGGTAAATACAGGTCTACAGGTAAATACAGGCATACAGGTACATACAGGTGTACGGGTAAATACAGGTGTACGGGTACATACAGGTGTACGGGTAAATACAGGTGTACGGGTAAATACAGGTATACAGGTAAATACAGGTACAGGTAAATACAGGTGTACAGGTAAATACAGGTGTACAGGTAAATACAGGTGTACAGGTACATACAGGTGTACAGGTAAATACAGGCGTACAGGTAAATACAGGTGTACAGGTACATACAGGTGTATAGGTAAATACAGGTGAGCTCTACAGGTAAATACAGGTGTACAGGTAAATACAGGTGAGGTCTACAGGTAAATACAGGTGTACAGGTAAATACAGGTGAGGTCTACAGGTAAATACAGGTCTACAGGTACATACAGGTGTACGGGTAAATACAGGTGTACGGGTACATACAGGTGTACGGGTAAATACAGGTGTACAGGTAAATACAGGTGTACAGGTAAATACAGGTATACAGGTAAATACAGGTACAGGTAAATACAGGTGTACAGGTAAATACAGGTATACAGGTAAATACAGGTGTACAGGTAAATACAGGTGTACAGGTAAATACAGGTATACAGGTAAATACAGGTATACAGGTACATACAGGTGTATAGGTAAATACAGGTGAGCTCTACAGGTAAATACAGGTGTACAGGTAAATACAGGTGAGGTCTACAGGTAAATACAGGTGTACAGGTAAATACAGATGAGGTCTACAGGTAAATACAGATGAGGTCTACAGGTAAATACAGGTCTACAGGTCAATACAGGCATACAGGTACATACAGGTGTACGGGTAAATACAGGTGTACAGGTACATACAGTTGTACAGGTAAATACAGGTGTGGTCTGCAGGTAAATACAGGTACAGGTGAGGTCTAGAGGTAAATACAGGTACAGGTGAGGTCTGCAGGTAAATACAGGTGTACAGGTGAGGTCTGCAGGTAAATACAGGTGTACAGGTGAGGTCTGCAGGTAAATATAGGCGTACAAGTGAGGTCTAGAGGTAAATACAGGTGTACAGGTAAATACAGGTGTACAGGTAAATACAGGTGTACAGGTAAATACAGGTGCACAGGTAAATACAGGTGTACAGGTAAATACAGGTGAGGTCTACAGGTAAATACAGGTACAGGTGAGGTCTGTAGGTAAATACAGGTGTACAGGTAAATACAGGTGAGGTCTACAGGTAAATACAGGTACAGGTGAGGTCTGCAGGTAAATACAGGTGTACAGGTGAGGTCTGTAGGTAAATACAGGTGTACAGGTGAGGTCTGCAGGTAAATACAGGTACAGGTGAGGTCTGTAGGTAAATACAGGTGTACAGGTGAGGTCTGCAGGTAAATACAGGTGTACAGATCAGGTCTGCAGGTAAATACAGGTGTACAGGTGAGGTCTGCAGGTAAATACAGGTGTACAGGTGAGGTCTGTAGGTAAATACAGGTACAGGTGAGGTCTGCAGGTAAATACAGGTACAGGTGAGGTCTGCAGGTAAATACAGGTACAGGTGAGTCAGATGAGTCCACAGGTGAACACGGAGTCCTCAGTTTTGCTCTTGTGTCTCCGTAGGTTTGGAGTTCCTAAAACCATCATCCTCACACAGAGCCCCGACTTCTGCTCCGAGGTGAGACCCTCTGAGACCCTGTTTAGACCTGCTCTAGACCTGGTTTAGTCCTGGTTTAGACCCGGTTTAGTCCTTCTTTAGACCTACTCTAGACCTGGTTTAGACCTGTCTGATTGTGTTCAAATGAAGCTCAGATTAAAGTCTAACTTAACGCTGAACTCTGTCCCGTCTGAAGCTAAAGTCCATTTCTACAGGAGGTGAATTCTGTCAGAGCCAAAAAACGGCACAGATCAGAGTTTCCTCTGCGGAGACCTCAGTGTGTGTGAGTCTGTGAAGGAAACAAACTAGTGCAGTGATGGGGGCAAGTTCTGAACTAGTGCAGTGATGGGGGCAAGTTCTGAACTTCCACATAAAACGCCAATTTGCTTCACTGTGAAGAAGCTTAACATCTGGAAACGTTAGAAATAGAACTTGCCCCCATCACTACACTAGTTCAGAACTTGCCCCCATCACTGCACTAGTTCAGAACTTGCCCCCATCACTGCACTAGTTCAGAACTTGCCCCCATCACTGCACTAGTTCAGAACTTGCCCCATCACTACACTAGTTCAGAACTTGCCCCATCACTGCACTAGTTCAGAACTTGCCCCCATCACTGCACTAGTTCAGAACTTGCCCCCATCACTGCACTAGTTCAGAACTTGCCCCCATCACTGCACTAGTTCAGAACTTGCCCCCATCACTGCACTAGTTCAGAACTTGCCCCATCACTACACTAGTTCAGAACTTGCCCCATCACTGCACTAGTTCAGAACTTGCCCCCATCACTGCACTAGTTTGTTTCCTTCACAGACTCACACACACTGAGGTCTCCACAGAGGAAACTCTGATCTGTGCCGTTTTTTGGCTCTGACAGAATTCACCTCCTGTAGTGACGACTTTAGCTTCAGACGGACAGAGTTCAGCTTTACCAGTAACGGAGCTTCAGACAGAGCAGTGCGTACAGTTAGCGTCACAGCCGGCGAGTCTAAAGCCGCAGTATGGGACATGTGTGGTGTCCAGGTGAGCCGGGAGCTGGGGGGCCGGTGGGGGGTCCCCGTGGGCGTGTCGTGTGTGGACGGGGCCCCAGACAGGTGCGCCCCCGCCCTGCGCCGCACGGTACTGCGGCTCGTGCAGGAGCGGCAGGAGCAGTGGGAAGGGCATCTGGAGCAAACGCTGTTCCAGCTCAGGACCAGCATGGACCAGGACACCAAGTACTCCCCCTACAGCCTGATGTTCAGCCGGATGCCCTCCCGACAAACACAGGTACAGGCCCGGTCCAGTCCTGATTCAGTCCTGGTTTAGTCCTGATTCAGTCCTGGTTTAGTGCTGGTTTAGTCCTGATTTAGTCCTGGTTTAGTGCTGGTTTAGTCCTGGTTCAGTCCTGGTTCAGTCCTGGTTTAGTCCTGGTTCAGTTCTGGTTCAGTCCTGGTTCAGTCCTGGTTTAGTCCTGGTTTAGTCCTGGTTTAGTCCTGGTTTAGTCCTGGTTTAGTCCTGATTTAGTCCTGATTTAGTCCTGGTTTAGTGCTGGTTTAGTCCTGGTTCAGTCCTGGTTCAGTCCTGGTTTAGTCCTGGTTCAGTTCTGGTTCAGTCCTGGTTCAGTCCTGGTTTAGTCCTGGTTTAGTCCTGGTTTAGTCCTGGTTTAGTCCTGGTTTAGACCTGGTTTAGTCCTGGTTTAGACCTTGTTCAGTCCTGGTTTAGTCCTGGTTCAGTCCTGGTTTAGTCCTGGTTTAGACCTGGTTCAGTCCTGGTTTAGACCTGGTTCAGTCCTGGTTTAGTCCTGGTTCAGTCCTGGTTTAGTCCTGGTTTAGACCTGGTTCAGTCCTGGTTTAGACCTGGTTTAGTCCTGGTTTAGTCCTGGTTCAGTCCTGGTTTAGTCCTGGTTCAGTCCTGGTTTAGTCCTGGTTTAGACCTGGTTCAGTCCTGGTTTAGACCTGGTTTAGTCCTGGTTTAGTCCTGGTTCAGTCCTGGTTTAGACCTGGTTCAGTCCTGGTTTAGTCCTGGTTCAGTCCTGGTTTAGTCCTGGTTCAGTCCTGGTTTAGTCCTGGTTTAGACCTGGTTCAGTCCTGGTTTAGACCTGGTTTAGTCCTGGTTTAGTCCTGGTTCAGTCCTGGTTTAGACCTGGTTCAGTCCTGGTTTAGCCCTGGTTCAGTCCTGGTTTAGTCCTGGTTCAGTCCTGGTTTAGTCCTGGTTTAGACCTGGTTCAGTCCTGGTTTAGACCTGGTTTAGTCCTGGTTTAGTCCTGGTTCAGTCCTGGTTTAGACCTGGTTCAGTCCTGGTTTAGTCCTGGTTCAGTCCTGGTTTAGTCCTGGTTCAGTCCTGGTTTAGTCCTGGTTTAGACCTGGTTCAGTCCTGGTTTAGACCTGGTTTAGTCCTGGTTTAGTCCTGGTTCAGTCCTGGTTTAGACCTGGTTCAGTCCTGGTTTAGTCCTGGTTCAGTCCTGGTTTAGACCTGGTTTAGTCCTGGTTTAGTCCTGGTTCAGTCCTGGTTTAGAACTGGTTCAGTCCTGGTTCAGTCCTGGTTTAGTCCTGGTTCAGTCCTGGTTCAGTCCTGGTTTAGACCTGGTTCAGTCCTGGTTCAGTCCTGGTTTAGACCTGGTTCAGTCCTGGTTCAGTCCTGGTTTAGTCCTGGTTCAGTCCTGGTTTAGACCTGGTTTAGTCCTGGTTTAGTCCTGGTTCAGTCCTGGTTTAGACCTGGTTCAGTCCTGGTTTAGTCCTGGTTCAGTCCTGGTTTAGACCTGGTTTAGTCCTGGTTTAGTCCTGGTTCAGTCCTGGTTTAGAACTGGTTCAGTCCTGGTTCAGTCCTGGTTTAGTCCTGGTTCAGTCCTGGTTCAGTCCTGGTTTAGACCTGGTTCAGTCCTGGTTCAGTCCTGGTTTAGTCCTGGTTCTTGTCTCCTCAGACTCAGGAACAGTCGTGTCCTCACCTCAGAGCGATTCAGGAGCATCAGGAGGCGCTCAGGCTCAAGGTGTGTCAGATGCCCTCCCGTCCCCCTGTGTGTCAGATGCCCTCCCGTCCCCCTGTGTGTCAGATGCCCTCCCGTCCCCCTGTGTCAGATGCCCTCCCGTCCCCTGTGTGTCAGATGCCCTCCCGTCCCCTGTGTGTCAGATGCCCTCCCGTCCCCTGTGTCAGATGCCCTCCCGTCCCCTGTGTCAGATGCCCTCCCGTCCCCTGTGTCAGATGCCCTCCCGTCCCCTGTGTCAGATGCCCTCCCGTCCCCTGTGTGTCAGATGCCCTCCGTCCCCTGTGTCAGATGCCCTCCGTCCCTGTGTGTCAGATGCCCTCCCGTCCCCTGTGTCAGATGCCCTCCCGTCCCCAGTGTGTCAGATGCCCACCCGGCCCCCTGCGTGTCAGATGCCCTCCCGTCCCCCTGTGTCAGATGCCCTCCCGTCCCCTGTGTGTCAGATGCCCTCCCGTCCCCCTGTGTGTCAGATGCCCTCCCGTCCCCTGTGTCAGATGCCCTCCCGTCCCCCTGTGTCAGATGCCCTCCCGTCCCCTGTGTCAGATGCCCTCCCGTCCCCTGTGTCAGATGCCCTCCCGTCCCCCTGTGTGTCAGATGCCCTCCCGTCCCCTGTGTCAGATGCCCTCCCGTCCCCTGTGTCAGATGCCCTCCCGTCCCCTGTGTGTCAGATGCACTCGCGTCCCCATTTGTGTCAGATGCCCTCCCGTCCCCCTGTGTCAGATGCCCTCCCGTCCCCTGTGTGTCAGATGCCCTCCCGTCCCCTGTGTCAGATGCCCTCCCGTCCCCTGTGTCAGATGCCCTCCCGTCCCCTGTGTCAGATGCCCTCCCGTCCCCCTGTGTCAGATGCCATCCGGGCCCCGGTGTGTCTGATGCCGTCTGGTCCCCGGTGTGTGAGATGCCCTCGCGGCCCCTGTGTCAGATGCCCTCCCGTCCCCTGTGTGTCAGATGCCCTCCCGTCCCCTGTGTGTCAGATGCCCTCCCGTCCCCTGTGTCAGATGCCCTCCCGTCCCCTGTGTCAGATGCCCTCCCGTCCCCTGTGTCAGATGCCCTCCCGTCCCCTGTGTGTCAGATGCCCTCCCGTCCCCTGTGTCAGATGCCCTCCCGTCCCCCCGTGTGTCAGATGCCCTCCCGTCCCCTGTGTCAGATGCCCTCCCGTCCTCCTGTGTCTTGTTTTTCACTAAATCCTTTTCTCTTTTCTCTCTTTTTTCTCTCAGGTTGTGGAGAACGTAAACACGTCGCACAAACAGGAGAAAAGGAAAAACTCCAAACAGAAATCTCCCCAGATCTCCTCCTGCAGGAGGCGCTGCCCTGCACCTCTCCTCTGCCCCTGGACTGTCCTGTAGGAGGCGCTCTGTCCTGTAGGAGGCGCTCTGTCCTGCAGGAGGCGCTCTGTCCTGTAGGAGGCACTCTGCAGGAGGCGCTCTGTCCTGCAGGAGGCGCTCTGTCCTGCAGGAGGCGCTCTGTCCTGCAGGAGGTGCTCTGTCCTGTAGGAGGTGCTCTGTCCTGTAGGAGGCGCTCTGTCCTGCAGGAGGCACTCTGCAGGAGGCGCTCTGTCCTGCAGGAGGCGCTCTGTCCTGCAGGAGGCGCTCTGTCCTGCAGGAGGCGCTCTGTCCTGCAGGAGGTGCTCTGTCCTGTAGGAGGTGCTCTGTCCTGTAGGAGGCGCTCTGTCCTGTAGGAGGCACTCTGTCCTGCAGGAGGCACTCTGCAGGAGGCGCTCTGTCCTGCAGGAGGCGCTCTGTCCTGCAGGAGGCGCTCTGTCCTGTAGGAGGCGCTCTGTCCTGCAGGAGGTGCTCTGTCCTGTAGGAGGTGCTCTGTCCTGTAGGAGGCGCTCTGTCCTGTAGGAGGCGCTCTGTCCTGCAGGAGGCGCTCTGTCCTGTAGGAGGCGCTCTGTCCTGTAGGAGGCGCTCTGTCCTGTAGGAGGCGCTCTGTAGGAGGCGCTCTGTCCTGTAGGAGGTGCTCTGTCCTGTAGGAGGCGCTCTGTCCTGTAGGAGGCGCTCTGCAGGAGGCGCTCTGTCCTGCAGGAGGCGCTCTGTCCTGCAGGAGGCGCTCTGTCCTCTAGGAGGCGCTCTGTCCTGTAGGAGGCACTCTGCAGGAGGCGCTCTGTCCTGCAGGAGGCGCTCTGGCCTGTAGGAGGTGCTCTGTCCTGTAGGAGGCGCTCTGTCCTGCAGGAGGCGCTCTGTCCTGTAGGAGGCGCTCTGTCCTGCAGGAGGTGCTCTGTCCTGTAGGAGGTGCTCTGTCCTGTAGGAGGCGCTCTGTCCTGCAGGAGGCGCTCTGTCCTGTAGGAGGCGCTCTGTCCTGTAGGAGGCGCTCTGTCCTGCAGTAGGCGCTCTGTCCTGTAGGAGGCGCTCTGTAGGAGGCGCTCTGTCCTGTAGGAGGTGCTCTGTCCTGTAGGAGGCGCTCTGTCCTGTAGGAGGCGCTCTGCAGGAGGCGCTCTGTCCTGCAGGAGGCGCTCTGTCCTGCAGGAGGCGCTCTGTCCTCTAGGAGGCGCTCTGTCCTGTAGGAGGCACTCTGCAGGAGGCGCTCTGTCCTGCAGGAGGCGCTCTGGCCTGTAGGAGGCGCTCTGTCCTGTAGGAGGCGCTCTGTCCTGTAGGAGGCGCTCTGTCCTGTAGGAGGTGCTCTGTCCTGTAGGAGGCGCTCTGTCCTGTAGGAGGCGCTCTGTCCTGCAGGAGGCGCTCTGTCCTCTAGGAGGCGCTCTGTCCTGTAGGAGGCACTCTGCAGGAGGCGCTCTGTCTGTAGGAGGCGCTCTGACTGTAGGAGGCACTCTGTCTGTAGGAGGCACTCTGTCTGTAGGAGGCGCACTGTAGGAGGCGCTCTGACTGTAGGAGGCGCTCTGTCTGTAGGAGGCGCACTGTAGGAGGCGCTCTGTCTGTAGGAGGCGCTCTGTCCTGTAGGAGGCGCTCTGTCCTGTAGGAGGCGCTCTGTCCTGTAGGAGGCGCTCTGTCCTGTAGGAGGCGCTCTGTCCTGTAGGAGGCGCTCTGTCCTGTGACATTTGTAAATAAATGAATAAAATATGTAAATAAATGTTAAAATTAAATAATAAAATTGTGACATTAAAATGTGAGACTTTAATTCAGACCCCAAAAAACCTGGTTTAGTCCTGGTTTAGTCCTGGTTTAGTCCTGGTTTAGTCTTGGTTTAGTCTTGGTTTAGTCCTGGTGTAGTCCTGGTTCAGTCCTGGTTTAGTCCTGGTTTAGTCTTGGTTTAGTCCTGGTTTAGTCTTGGTTTAGTCCTGGTTTAGTCCTGGTTTAGTCCTGGTTTAGTCCTGGTTTAGTCCTGGTTTAGTCTTGGTTTAGTCCTGGTTTAGTCCTGGTTTAGTCCTGGTTTAGTCCTGGTTTAGTCCTGGTTTAGTCCTGGTTTAGTCCGCTCTGCACACGCCCCCGTCTCCAACCCGCTCTGCACACGCCCCCGTCTCCAACCCGCTCTGCACACGCCCCCGTCTCCTCACTTTTATTTACATTAGGATGGCCCTGGTTACAGTGGGTGTTGCTGCTCTAAAGGAAGGGGGGAAAACAGCAGCGACACCAAAATATGATTCTGCATTGTACAAATCTGTTTGATCAGGGTCAGACAGCAGGCTGAGTGTGGAGAAAACGCTGTGGTTTGAGTTCATGTTTGGGTTCAGTTCATGTTTTGCCAAACTCAGACCGTCCTTGTCTCACGGGGTCTGATAAGCCCCACTCCAGCCTTCAGCTGCACACAAGTGGAAAAGTACTGCACACACTTTAAGCACAAAAGAGATTATTTCAAATACACAAATATCTAACACATGATTAAGACAAATATGGGATAAAATATGCATAATTATTCTAACAGTTCTGGTTTAGTCCTGGGTTAGTCCTGGTGTATACCTGGTTTAGTCCTGGTTTAGTCCTGGGTTAGTCCTGGTTTAGTCCTGGTTTAGTCCTGGTTTAGTCCTGGTTTAGACCTGGTTTAGTCCTGGTTTAGTCCTGGTTTAGTCCTGGTTTAGTCCTGGTTTAGACCTGGTTTAGTCCTGGTTTAGTCCTGGGTTAGTCCTGGTTTAGTCCTGGTTTAGTCCTGGTTTAGACCTGGTTTAGACCTGGTTTAGTCCTGGTTTAGTCCTGGTTTAGTCCTGGTGTATACCTGGTTTAGTCCTGGTTTAGTCCTGGGTTAGTCCTGGTTTAGTCCTGGTTTAGTCCTGGTTTAGTCCTGGTTTAGACCTGGTTTAGTCCTGGTTTAGTCCTGGGTTAGTCCTGGTTTAGTCCTGGTTTAGTCCTGGTTTAGTCCTGGTTTAGTCTTGGTTTAGTCCTGGTTTAGTCCTGGTTTAGTCCTGGTTTAGTCTTGGTTTAGTCCTGGTTTAGTCCTGGTTTAGTCTTGGTTTAGTCCTGGTTTAGTCCTGGTTTAGTCCTGGTTTAGTCCTGGTTTAGTCCTGGTTTAGTCTTGGTTTAGTCCTGGTTTAGTCCTGGTTTAGTCCTGGTTTAGTCTTGGTTTAGTCCTGGTTTAGTCCTGGTTTAGTCCTGGTTTAGTCCTGGTTTAGTCCTGGTTTAGTCTTGGTTTAGTCCTGGTTTAGTCCTGGTTTAGTCCTGGTTTAGTCTTGGTTTAGTCCTGGTTTAGTCCTGGTTTAGTCTTGGTTTAGTCCTGGTTTAGTCCTGGTTTAGTCCTGGTTTAGTCTTGGTTTAGTCTTGGTTTAGTCCTGGTGTAGTCCTGGTTCAGTCCTGGTTTAGTCCTGGTTTAGTCTTGGTTTAGTCCTGGTTTAGTCTTGGTTTAGTCCTGGTTTAGTCCTGGTTTAGTCCTGGTTTAGTCCTGGTTTAGTCCTGGTTTAGTCTTGGTTTAGTCCTGGTTTAGTCCTGGTTTAGTCCTGGTTTAGTCCTGGTTTAGTCCTGGTTTAGTCCTGGTTTAGTCCGCTCTGCACACGCCCCCGTCTCCAACCCGCTCTGCACACGCCCCCGTCTCCAACCCGCTCTGCACACGCCCCCGTCTCCTCACTTTTATTTACATTAGGATGGCCCTGGTTACAGTGGGTGTTGCTGCTCTAAAGGAAGGGGGGAAAACAGCAGCGACACCAAAATATGATTCTGCATTGTACAAATCTGTTTGTTCAGGGTCAGACAGCAGGCTGAGTGTGGAGAAAACGCTGTGGTTTGAGTTCATGTTTGGGTTCAGTTCATGTTTTGCCAAACTCAGACCGTCCTTGTCTCACGGGGTCTGATAAGCCCCACTCCAGCCTTCAGCTGCACACAAGTGGAAAAGTACTGCACACACTTTAAGCACAAAAGAGATTATTTCAAATACACAAATATCTAACACATGATTAAGACAAATATGGGATAAAATATGCATAATTATTCTAACAGTTCTGGTTTAGTCCTGGGTTAGTCCTGGTGTATACCTGGTTTAGTCCTGGTTTAGTCCTGGGTTAGTCCTGGTTTAGTCCTGGTTTAGTCCTGGTTTAGTCCTGGTTTAGACCTGGTTTAGTCCTGGTTTAGTCCTGGTTTAGTCCTGGTTTAGTCCTGGTTTAGACCTGGTTTAGTCCTGGTTTAGTCCTGGGTTAGTCCTGGTTTAGTCCTGGTTTAGTCCTGGTTTAGACCTGGTTTAGACCTGGTTTAGTCCTGGTTTAGTCCTGGTTTAGTCCTGGTGTATACCTGGTTTAGTCCTGGTTTAGTCCTGGGTTAGTCCTGGTTTAGTCCTGGTTTAGTCCTGGTTTAGTCCTGGTTTAGACCTGGTTTAGTCCTGGTTTAGTCCTGGGTTAGTCCTGGTTTAGTCCTGGTTTAGTCCTGGTTTAGACCTGGTTTAGACCTGGTTTAGTCCTGGTTTAGACCTGGTTTAGACCTGGTTTAGACCTGGTTTAGTCCTGGTTTAGTCGTGGTTTAGTCCTGGTTTAGACCTGGTTTAGTCCTGGTTTAGTCCTGGTTTAGACCTGGGTTAGTACTGGTTTTGTCCTGATTTAGTCCTGGTTTAGTCCTAGTTCAGTCCTGGTTTAGTCCTGTTTTAGTCCTGGTTTAGTCCTAGTTTAGTCCTGGGTTAGTCCTGGTTCAGTCCTGGTTTAGTCCTGGTTTAGACCTGGGTTAGTACTGGTTTTGTCCTGATTTAGTCCTGGTTTAGTCCTAGTTCAGTCCTGGTTTAGTCCTGTTTTAGTCCTGGTTTAGTCCTAGTTTAGTCCTGGGTTAGTCCTGGTTCAGTCCTGGTTTAGTCCTGGTTTAGTCCTGGTTTAGTCCTGGTTTAGTCCTGATTTCGACCTGGTTTAGACCTGGTTTAGTCCTGGTTTAGACCTGGTTCATTCCTGGTTTAGTCCTGGTTTAGTCCTGGGTTAGTCCTGGTTTAGTCCTGGTTTAGACCTGGTTTAGTCCTGGTTTAGACCTGGTTCAGTCCTGGTTTAGTCCTGGTTTAGTCCTGGTTTAGACCTGGTTTAGTCCTGGTTTAGTCCTGGTTTAGACCTGGTTTAGTCCTGGTTTAGACCTGGTTTAGTCCTGGTTTAGACCTGGTTCAGTCCTGGTTTAGTCCTGGTTTAGTCCTGGTTTAGTCCTGGTTTAGTTCTGGTTTAGTCCTGGTTTAGTCCTGGTTTAGACCTGGGTTAGTACTGGTTTTGTCCTGATTTAGTCCTGGTTTAGTCCTGTTTTAGTCCTGGTTTAGTCCTAGTTCAGTCCTGGTTTAGTCCTGTTTTAGTCCTGGTTTAGTCCTAGTTCAGTCCTGGTTTAGTCCTGTTTTAGTCCTGGTTTAGTCCTAGTTTAGTCCTGGTTTAGTCCTGGTTTAGTCCTGATTTCGACCTGGTTTAGACCTGGTTTAGTCCTGGTTTAGACCTGGTTCATTCCTGGTTTAGTCCTGGTTTAGTCCTGGGTTAGTCCTGGTTTAGTCCTGGTTTAGACCTGGTTTAGTCCTGGTTTAGACCTGGTTCAGTCCTGGTTTAGTCCTGGTTTAGTCCTGGTTTAGACCTGGTTTAGTCCTGGTTTAGACCTGGTTTAGTCCTGGTTTAGACCTGGTTTAGTCCTGGTTTAGACCTGGTTCAGTCCTGGTTCAGTCCTGGTTTAGTCCTGGTTTAGTCCTGGTTTAGACCTGGGTTAGTACTGGTTTTGTCCTGATTTAGTCCTGGTTTAGTCCTGGTTTAGTCCTAGTTCAGTCCTGGTTTAGTCCTGGTTCAGTCCTGGTTTAGACCTGGTTTAGTCCTGGTTTAGTTCTGGTTTAGTCCTGGTTTAGTCCTGGTTTAGTCCTGTTTTAGTCCTGGTTTAGTCCTAGTTTAGTCCTAGTTCAGTCCTGGTTTAGTCCTGGTTCAGTCCTGGTTTAGACCTGGTTTAGTCCTGGTTTAGTTCTGGTTTAGTCCTGGTTTAGTTCTGGTTTAGTCCTGGTTTAGTCCTGGTTTAGTCCTGTTTTAGTCCTGGTTTAGTCCTGGTTTAGTCCTGGTTTAGACCTGGTTTAGTCCTGGTTTAGTCCTGGTTTAGTCCTGGTTTAGTCCTGGTTTAGTCCTGGTTTAGTCCTGGTTTACATAATTCGCTCTAAACATAAAACTTTCACCTTCAAAACATGAATGAAAAAAACAATCAAAAACATAATAAAACAATAAAAGAATAAAAAGTTTTTCTGTCCCAGAATTTACAACTTCCACAAACCCTCAAAAAAACCTCATTTGTTCTTTTTGTTCTTTTTGGTAAATTCCGTTTTCACAAAGCAAAAATCTCCAAATCGTAACCGCGTTTTCAGTGACGTCAATTTAAATCTTATATTTACGCGAATATTTACACCTCCCAAAACTGAACCGCTTCTTTTAGTTTCCTTCATCACGTTTGATTTACTTTATTTTATTTTGTTTCTTTTGTTTTATTTTTCCGTCTAACGCAGAACACGTGACCGGCTCCAGGAAAACATGGAAAAAGAAAAAGAAACTTTCGCACTTCCACTTTGTCCGTGAGGTTTTTCGCGCTTTCACAAACCGCGGATCGGTACGATTCTAATTACTTCATTAAAACAGGAAAAAACAAAGAGAATTTACATTCGTGAATATAAAATTTGACAAATATAATGAGTTAATTGCATTTTTTTTATTTGAGCCTAAATTATTTTCGTGTTTGCCAAAAATAATATGTTTAAAATTTAATAATTGATCAAATAAAATAAAAAGGGTTCCGTGTTTACGCACATACGGCGTGACGTCACTGCAAAGCGTTAATATGACACAAAACAATATTTTAAAAAATGTAAATATTACACGATATTAACGACTTTAATCCTAAAACAAACACAATGAAACAGTAAAAATAATTCTTACGTTTATTTAATAAATATTTTTGTATTTTCCGCAGGTTTGTGGGCGGGGCTTTCGTCCACTTCTGCCCCTACGTCACTGCGCAGATCAGGAAACAGAGACAGGGCGTCGCTCTGTCGTTTTTAAAATACTTTTGTTTAATCTTCCGCAGAATTAAGTAACATCAAATACGCAAGACACATTATTTTACGATGGAATTAAGGCGCTAATTTAACATGAATTACGCAAATAAATCTGTTTATCTGTGGAAAATCTGTTCGAACGTGTGATCCATCTGACGCTCTTCGATGCCGGTGCTTACGTCACGGCGCGGATCACGCAAAGCTCATTTCACACCATCACCTGGAGCTTTTGCGGGGTTTTACGAGTTTTATTCGTGTTTTTGTGCCGTTCTGACGCGGCGGGTCCGAGTCTGAATTTATATCTCACGATGACGTAAAAAAGTGACGCGAAGGACGCACGAGTGACGCAGAGTTTGGACCAGCGCGAGGACTCGCACCTGTACCTGCGATACGCCTGCGCATTTCTGATCGCATCGGAATAATTTCCTCTTTATCGTCAGTGAGTCACTAAAGTCTGAGCTCCGGGTTCTTTGTCAGGACTCGTTTCTGAAGGACAAACCTGCTGCAGATCCTCTTCCTGTTTGGAAGCGTCTCTGTGGCTCCTTGGCTCTTTTCATCTGAAATTAACCTCCGGAAATGGAAAATAAGTGATTTTTTTTTGTTCAGGAGGACTTCAGGAGGACTTCAGGAGGACTTCAGGAGGACTTCAGGAGGACTTCAGGGGGACTTCAGGAGGACTTCAGGAGGACTTCAGGAGGACTTCAGGAGGACTTCAGGAGGACTTCAGGAGGACTTCAGGGGGACTTCAGGAGGACTTCAGGAGGACTTCAGGAGGACTTCAGGAGGACTTCAGGAGGACTTCAGGAGGACTTCAGGGGGACTTCAGGAGGACTTCAGGGGGACTTCAGGGGGACTTCAGGAGGACTTCAGGAGGACTTCAGGAGGACTTCCGGCGCTCTTCAGGAGGACTTCAGGGGGACTTCAGGGGTACTTCAGGGGAACTTCAGGGGGTCTTCAGGAGGACTTCAGGAGGACTTCAGGGGGACTTCAGGAGGACTTCAGGAGGACTTCAGGGGACTTCAGGGGACTTCAGGGGACTTCAGGGGGACTTCAGGGGGACTTCAGGAGGATTTCAGGGGGACTTCAGGGGGACTTCAGGGGGACTTCAGGAGGACTTCAGGAGGACTTCAGGAGGACTTCAGGAGGACTTCAGGGGGACTTCAGGGGGACTTCAGGGGGACTTCAGGGGGACTTCAGGGGGACTTCAGGAGGACTTCAGGAGGACTTCAGGAGGATTTCAGGAGGACTTCAGGAGGATTTCAGGAGGACTTCAGGAGGACTTCAGGAGGACTTCAGGGGACCTTCAGGAGGACTTCAGGGGGACTTCAGGAGGACTTCAGGGGAACTTCAGGAGGACTTCAGGGGGACTTCAGGAGGACTTCAGGGGGACTTCAGGAGGACTTCAGGAGGACTTCAGGAGGACTTCAGGAGGACTTCAGGGGGACTTCAGGAGGACTTCAGGAGGACTTCAGGGGGACTTCAGGAGGACTTCAGGAGGACTTCAGGGGGACTTCAGGAGGACTTCAGGAGGACTTCAGGGGGACTTCAGGGGGACTTCAGGGGGACTTCAGGAGGAATTCAGGGGGACTTCAGGGGGACTTCAGGAGGATTTCAGGAGGACTTCAGGAGGACTTCAGGAGGACTTCAGGAGGACTTCAGGGGACCTTCAGGAGGACTTCAGGGGACCTTCAGGAGGACTTCAGGAGGATTTCAGGGGGACTTCAGGAGGACTTCAGGGGGACTTCAGGAGGACTTCAGGGGACCTTCAGGAGGACTTCAGGGGAACTTCAGGAGGACTTCAGGGGAACTTCAGGAGGACTTCAGGGAGACATCAAGAAGACTAAGGATCTGTCAGATCTTTGAGCTTCAGTCCTGGTTTAGACTTTGTGGAAGAAAAGTTCTGGAGTTAACAAACTGAAAATCCAACTTCAGTCCACGAGATCCAGGAGAGAAGATTTAAACTGAACTCTAAACTAACCAGTTCTAAACCAGGACTAAACCAGGACTAAACCAGGACTAAACCAGGACTAAACCAGGTCTAGACCGGGTCATGTCCCTGTGGCGTTCCGTGGGCCTGTGCCTCCTCCTCGTCGTCCTGGACCTCCTCGTCTCCTCGCTGCTCCTCACCAGAGGCTTCGGCCGTGGCCTCGTCCCTCCGGGGTCCGAGGAGGCGTCGAGTCTGTTCCTGGGTGAGTCTGTTTAAAGCTGCACTGCGGAACTTTCCCCGAACACGAACTGAACCCTCTGAGTCTTAAACATGTTCTCCTGTTCTACTGTTCTCCTGTTCTCCTGTTCTAATGTTCTCCTGTTCTCCTGTTCCTCCGTCTCACTCAGACCTGGAGTCTGTTTGTTTCCTTCATGTTTGACTCTTTATTATTCGTCTGTTTCATCTGCAAAGCTCCAGACGCTCTGCTCCACCCTGTGATGTCATCAGGTGGCAGTTTTCTTTCTCTTTTTGTTGTTTTTATGACTTTATTTATTGACTCGTTCAGTTTAGAACAAATATTCCACAACAAAAAGAAAAGAAAAGAAATAAACAGTGACAAGGACGAGTTTAAACCAGGACTAAACCAGGTCTAAACCAGGTCTAAACCAGGACTAAACCAGGTCTAAACCAGGACTAAACCAGGTCTAAACCAGGACTAAACCAGGTCTAAACCAGGACTAAACCAGGTCTAAACCAGGTCTAAACCAGGACTAAACCAGGACTAAACCAGGTCTAAACCAGGACTAAACCAGGTCTAAACCAGGACTAAACCAGGACTATAACAGGACTAAACTAGGTCTAAACCAGGACTAAACCAGGTCTAAACCAGGTCTAAACCAGGTCTAAACCAGGACTAAACCAGGTCTAAACCAGGACTAAACCAGGTCTAAACCAGGTCTAAACCAGGACTAAACCAGGTCTAAACCAGGACTAAACCAGGTCTAAACCAGGACTAAACCAGGACTAAACCAGGACTATAACAGGACTAAACTAGGTCTAAACCAGGACTAAACCAGGACTAAACCAGGACTAAACCAGGTCTAAACCAGGTCTAAACCAGGACTAAACCAGGATTAAACCAGGACTAAACCAGGACTAAACTAGGACTAAACTAGGACTAAACCAGGTCTAAACTAGGACTAAACCAGGTCTAAACCAGGACTAAACCAGGATTAAACCAGGACTAAACCAGGACTAAACTAGGACTAAACCAGGTCTAAACCAGGACTAAACCAGGACTAAACCAGGTCTAAACCAGGACTAAACCAGGTCTAAACCAGGACTAAACCAGATCTAAACCAGGACTAAACCAGGACTAAACCAGGTCTAAACCAGGACTAAACCAGATCTAAGCCAGGACTAAACCAGGTCTAAACCAGGACTAAACCAGGTCTAAACCAGGACTAAACCAGGTCTAAACCAGGACTAAACCAGGATTAAACCAGGACTAAACTAGGTCTAAACCAGGACTAAACCAGATCTAAACCAGGACTAAACCAGGACTAAACCAGGTCTAAACCAGGACTAAACCAGATCTAAACCAGGACTAAACCAGGTCTAAACCAGGACTAAACCAGGTCTAAACCAGGACTAAACCAGGTCTAAACCAGGACTAAACCAGGATTAAACCAGGACTAAACTAGGTCTAAACCAGGTCTAAACTAGGACTAAACCAGGTCTAAACCAGGACTAAACCAGGACTAAACCAGGTCTAAACCAGGACTAAACCAGGTCTAAACCAGGACTAAACCAGATCTAAACCAGGACTAAACCAGGACTAAACCAGGTCTAAACCAGGACTAAACCAGGTCTAAGCCAGGACTGAACCAGGACTAAACCAGGACTAAACCAGGACTAAACCAGGTCTAAACCAGGTCTAAACCAGGACTAAACCAGGTCTAAACCAGGACTAAACCAGATCTAAACCAGGACTAAACCAGGACTAAACCAGGTCTAAACCAGGACTAAACCAGGTCTAAGCCAGGACTAAACCAGGTCTAAACCAGGACTAAACCAGGACTAAACCAGGACTAAACCAGGACTAAACCAGGACTAAACCAGGTCTAAACCAGGACTAAACCAGGTCTAAACCAGGACTAAACCAGATCTAAACCAGGACTAAACCAGGACTAAACCAGGACTAAACCAGGTCTAAACCAGGTCTAAACCAGGACTAAACCAGATCTAAACCAGGACTAAACCAGGACTAAACCAGGACTAAACCAGGACTAAACCAGGACTAAACCAGGTCTAAACCATAAAAGAAATTAAATGAAATAAACAAAAATGAAACGATACATTTAAATTCTACAAAATAGAATAAAAAAAATGTAAATAAATAAAAAACAAGTTCCTAAGGTAACAGCTCCTTTTCCCTTTGGTTCAGTCGAGACTGAAATGATCCAGGTGATTCTAGTGAAGGTGGAGTTTAAAAACACAGTGGAGCACTTCCTGTGTCACCACACGATGACATCACCAGGTGTTTTCAGTCTGAGAGAAGAGCTCGTGCTGAATGTGCAGGTTTGACTGAGACAAACACGACTCCAGGAGTTTGTGACGAGGAAAGTGTCGATTCTCCTGTTTTGTTGTCGTTGTCGTGGTGACGGTGCCTTAAAGCTGCACTGCGCAGCTTTACTGGTGGACCCGGTTCTCCTGACCCGGATTTCCTGACCCGGTTCTCCTGACCCGGTTCTCCTGGGTTCTCTTGACCCGGTTCTGCTGGGTTCTCCTGGGTTCTGACCCGGTTCTCCTGGGTTCTCCTGGGTTCTAGCCCGGTTCTCCTGGGTTCTGACCCGGTTCTTCTGGGTTCTCCTGGGTTCTGGCCCGGTTCTCCTGGGTTCTGGCCCGGTTCTCCTTTGTTCTGACCCGGTTCTGCTGGGTTCTCCTGTGTTCTCCTGGGTTCTAGCCCGGTTCTCCTGGGTTCTGACCTGGTTCTCCTGGGTTCTCCTGGGTTCTGGCCCGGTTCTCCTGGGTTCTGACCTGGTTCTCCTGGGTTCTCCTGGGTTCTGGCCCGGTTCTCCTGGGTTCTGACCTGGTTCTCCTGGGTTCTCCTGGGTTCTGACTCGGTTCTCCTGGGTTCTGACCCGGTTCTCCTGGGTTCTCCTGGGTTCTGACCCGGTTCTCTGCAGGCCTGTGGTTGTGCTCCTGGTTCCGCTCGGTGCTGCTGCTCGGCGCCGGTGTGGGGCGGGCGTGGAACCGGCGGGACGGGCCAGGCCGGATCTCGCGGGCGACTCCGGCGGTTCTGTTCATCGCCATGGCGATGGTGACGCTGGCCCTGGCGGTTCTGTTGGTTCTGACCGAAGTGGAACCGCTGAGGAACCGGACCTGGGACCTGGGCCTGATCTGCTGGACCTGCCTCTGCTCCATCGGGACGACGGCCGCCTGGAGCCGACTTGGCAACGCTGAGGGCGCGGTGAGACCGGGACCGGGACTGGGACTGAGACCGGGACCGGGACCGGGACCGGGACCGGGACTGAGACCGGGACCGGGACCGGGACCGGGACTGAGACCGGGACCGGGACTGAGACCGGGACCGGGACTGAGACCGGGGCCGGGACCGGGACTGAGACCAGGACCGGGACTGGGACTGAGACCAGGACCGGGACTGGGACTGAGACCAGGGCCGAGACTGGGACTGAGACCAGGGCCGAGACTGGGACTGAGACCAGGACCGGGACTGGGACTGAGACCGGGACCGGGACCGGGACTGAGACCGAGACCGGGACTGGGACTGAGACCAGGACTGAGACCGGGACCGGGACCGGGACTGAGACCGGGACCGGGACTGGGACTGAGACCGGGACTGGGACTGAGACCAGGAACGGGACTGAGACCAGGACCGGGACCGGGACTGGGACTGAGACCGGGACCGGGACTGGGACTGAGACCGGGACCGGGACTGGGACTGAGACCGGGACCGGGACCGGGACTGAGACCAGGACCGGGACTGGGACTGAGACCGGGACCGGGACTGGGACTGAGACCAGGAACGGGACTGAGACCAGGACCGGGACCGGGACTGGGACCGAGACCGAGACCGGGACTGGGACTGAGACCGGGACCGGGACTGGGACTGAGACCAGGACCGGGACCGGGACTGAGACCGGGACCGGGACTGGGACTGAGACCGAGACCGGGACTGGGACTGGGACTGAGACCGGGACCGACCGACTGAGACCGACCGACTGGGACTGAGACCGACCGACCGACTGAGACCCGGGACCGGGACCGGGACTGAGACCCGGGACCGGGACCGGGACCGAGACCGGGACCGACTGAGACCGACCGACCGGGACCGACTGAGACCGGACCGACTGAGACCGGGACCGACTGAGACCGACCGGGACCGAGACCGGGACCGGGACCGGGACTGAGACCGGGACCGGGACTGAGACCGGGACCGGGACCGGGACCGGGACTGAGACCGGGACCGGGACCGGGACTGAGACCGGGACCGGGACCGGGACTGAGACCGGGACCGGGACAGGGACTGAGACCGGGACCGAGACTGGGACTGAGACCAGGACCGAGACTGGGACTGAGACCGAGACCAGGACGGGGACTAGGACCGGGACTGAGACCGGGATCGAGGCCGAGACCAGGACTGAGACCGAGAGCGGGACTAAGACCGAGACCGGGACTAAGACCAGGACCGAGACCAGGACGAGGTTTTTGGAGGAACTTCAGAACGTGGATCAAACCTCAGATTCAGACGTTTCCTCTTCACAGTCGGACTCTTCCTCCTCTGACGACACTGAGCGGCTGCTGGACCCTTCAGAGGACCAGACCAGGTCCAAAGGCCCGGGTCAGGACCAGAACCAGGACCAGTCCAGACCCGGGGCTGAAGAGTCGCCTGAGGAGCCGAACTCTGGGGCCACACTGGGACGACTCCTGAGCTACTGCAAATACGACTCTGGACTCCTGACGCTCGCCACGATTTTCCTCCTCATCTCTGCCGTCTGTGAGTCCCCATTTAGTCCTGGTTTAGTCCTGGTTTAGTCCTGGTTTAGTCCTGGTTTAGTCCTGGTTTAGTCCTGGTTTAGACCTGGTTCAGTCCTGGTTCAGTCCTGGTTCAGTCCTGGTTCAGTCCTGGTTCTGTTTCAGGTGAGGCGTTCATTCCGTTCTTTTACGGCGTCGCCATCGACAGCATTGTGCTTCACCAGAGTCTGGAGAACTTCTCCAGACCCGTCCTGATCCTCACCGCCCTCGCCATCGCCAGGTACGACCACAGACACCGGGAACTATCCGGGATTATCCGGGATTATCTGAGATTATCCGGGATTATCCGGGATTATCTCAGATAATCCGGGATTATCTCATATTCTCTGGGATTCTCTGGGATTCTCTGGGATTATCTGGGATTATCTGGGAACTTTTGTCTGTGAAAGATTCAAATCTGAATATTATTTACGGGAATCCAGGACCTCAGAGCCAATTACCGTATTTTTGGAGCATAAGTCGCACCAACCAAAAAATGTGTAATGAAGAAGATAAAAACTCGCACTTTTTTGGGGAAATGTATTTTATAAAATCAGACCAAGAACAGACATTTCCTCTTAAAGGTGAGTTACAGAAACACCAACAGAAGAACAGGCTGAACATGTGTCGGGTTTGTTCACGTCACATATGAACAGTTCTTCACAAAACTAGAGCAGAAACAACAGAACAGAATAAGTTTACCGAACTCTGCATCTCGCTCCAAATCACTGAATCCACTGAATTCTTCTTCCTCGTGTCACTTCTGAGGAACTCCACCAGCTCCACATAAATTCAGCTTTTAGCCGAGATGAGCTTTTGTTTTCTTCACTTCAGTTCAGTTTCCTCCACTTTTCTCCATCAAACACAAGTTTCTCTCACTCCAAACGTTCTTTCTGCTGCTCGATTGTTCCTCTCTTCCTCCACCACCTCCACTCTGTCGACTAAAGGACCAGATTCACTGGACTAAAAAAGTCTCCATGTGGATTTAAGTCAGAAAACAGGAGTGAGGTGCTGCAGGTGGTGTCAGAAGTGACAGTGGAGCAGGAGGAGGAGCCTGAGGCGGAGCAGGAGGAGGAGCCTGAGGTGGAGCAGGAGGAGGAGCCTGAGGCGGAGCAGATGCTGGTACAGAGAGCGCCCCCTGTGGCTCAGTGTGAAAATCACCAACATGTGAAATTATATCTCACTGTGGAAACGCGTCGGCTCCTTCGATGCATAAAGGACTTTAATATATTCAGTCGGTGCCTCGGGTTTGGACCTCGCCCATGTTACATTTACGTTTAGATGAACTGAAATGTTTCATATATAAGTCGCACCTGAGGATAAGTCGCAGGAAACACCCAAACCATGAAAAAAAGTGCGACTTATAGTCCAAAAAATACGGTACATAGAAACAGTCCCACCTCTTCTCTGAGGTCTGCGGTCCGGTCTGTGGTCTGAGGTCCAGTCTGAGGTCTGAGGTCCGGTCTGAGGTCTGAGGTCCGGTCTCAGGTCTGAGGTCCGGTCTGAGGTCTGAGGTCCGGTCTGAGGTCCGGTCTCAGGTCTGAGGTCCGGTCTGAGGTCTAAGGTCCGGTCTGAGGTCTGAGGTCCGGTCTGAGGTCAGGTCTGAGGTCCGGTCTGAGGTCCGGTCTCAGGTCTGAGGTCCGGTCTGAGGTCTGAGGTCCGGTCTGAGGTCCGGTCTGAGGTCTAAGGTCCGGTCTCAGGTCTGAGGTCCGGTCTGAGGTCTGAGGTCCGGTCTGAGGTCTGAGGTCCGGTCTCAGGTCTGAGGTCCGGTCTGAGGTCTGAGGTCCGGTCTGAGGTCCGGTCTGAGGTCCGGTCTCAGGTCTGAGGTCCGGTCTGAGGTCTAAGGTCCGGTCTGAGGTCTGAGGTCCGGTCTGAGGTCAGGTCTGAGGTCCGGTCTGAGGTCCGGTCTCAGGTCTGAGGTCCGGTCTGAGGTCTGAGGTCCGGTCTGAGGTCCGGTCTCAGGTCTGAGGTCCGGTCTGAGGTCTGAGGTCCGGTCTGAGGTCCGGTCTCAGGTCTGAGGTCCGGTCTGAGGTCTGAGGTCCGGTCTGAGGTCCGGTCTGAGGTCCGGTCTGAGGTCTGAGGTCCGGTCTGAGGTCCGGTCTGAGGTCTGAGGTCCGGTCTGAGGTCCGGTCTGAGGTCCGGTCTGAGGTCTGAGGTTCGGTCTGAGGTCTGAGGTCCGGTCTGAGGTCCGGTCTGAGGTCTGAGGTCCAGTCTGAGGTCTGAGGTCTGAGGTCCGGTCTGAGGTCCGGTCTGAGGTCCGGTCTCAGGTCTGAGGTCCGGTCTGAGGTCCGGTCTGTGGTCTGAGGTCTGAGGTCCGGTCTGAGGTCCCGTCTGAGGTCTGAGGTCCGGTCTGAGGTCCGGTCTGAGGTCTGAGGTCCGGTCTGAGGTCTGAGGTCCGGTCTGAGGTCCGGTCTGAGGTCTGAGGTCCGGTCTCAGGTCTGAGGTCCGGTCTCAGGTTTGAGGTCTGGTCTGAGGTCCGGTCTCAGGTCTGAGGTCTGGTCTGAGGTCTGAGGTCCGGTCTGAGGTCCGGTCTGAGGTCTGAGGTCCGGTCTCAGGTCTGAGGTCCGGTCTGAGGTCCGGTCTGAGGTCTGAGGTCCGGTCTCAGGTCCGGTCTGAGGTCTGAGGTCCGGTCTGAGGTCCGGTCTGAGGTCCGGTCTGAGGTCCGGTCTGAGGTCCGGTCTGTGGTCTGAGGTCCGGTCTGAGGTCCGGTCTGAGGTCTGAGGTCCGGTCTGAGGTCTAAGGTCCGGTCTGAGGTCTGAGGTCCGGTCTGAGGTCAGGTCTGAGGTCCGGTCTGAGGTCCGGTCTCAGGTCTGAGGTCCGGTCTGAGGTCTGAGGTCCGGTCTGAGGTCCGGTCTCAGGTCTGAGGTCCGGTCTGAGGTCTGAGGTCCGGTCTGAGGTCCGGTCTCAGGTCTGAGGTCCGGTCTGAGGTCTGAGGTCCGGTCTGAGGTCCGGTCTCAGGTCCGGTCTGAGGTCTGAGGTCCGGTCTGAGGTCCGGTCTGAGGTCTGAGGTCCGGTCTGAGGTCCGGTCTGAGGTCCGGTCTGAGGTCTGAGGTTCGGTCTGAGGTCTGAGGTCCGGTCTGAGGTCCGGTCTGAGGTCTGAGGTCCAGTCTGAGGTCTGAGGTCTGAGGTCCGGTCTGAGGTCCGGTCTCAGGTCCGGTCTCAGGTCTGAGGTCCGGTCTGAGGTCGGGTCTGTGGTCTGAGGTCTGAGGTCCGGTCTGAGGTCCGGTCTGAGGTCTGAGGTCCGGTCTGAGGTCCGGTCTGAGGTCTGAGGTCCGGTCTGAGGTCTGAGGTCCGGTCTGAGGTCCGGTCTGAGGTCTGAGGTCCGGTCTCAGGTCTGAGGTCCGGTCTCAGGTTTGAGGTCTGGTCTGAGGTCCGGTCTCAGGTCTGAGGTCTGGTCTGAGGTCTGAGGTCCGGTCTGAGGTCCGGTCTGAGGTCTGAGGTCCGGTCTCAGGTCTGAGGTCCGGTCTGAGGTCCGGTCTGAGGTCTGAGGTCCGGTCTCAGGTCCGGTCTGAGGTCTGAGGTCCGGTCTGAGGTCCGGTCTGAGGTCCGGTCTGAGGTCCGGTCTGAGGTCCGGTCTGTGGTCTGAGGTCCGGTCTGAGGTCCGGTCTGAGGTCTGAGGTCCGGTCTGAGGTCCGGTCTGAGGTCTGAGGTCCGGTCTGAGGTCAGGTCTGAGGTCCGGTCTGAGGTCCGGTCTCAGGTCTGAGGTCCGGTCTGAGGTCTGAGGTCCGGTCTGAGGTCCGGTCTGAGGTCTGAGGTCCGGTCTCAGGTCTGAGGTCCGGTCTGAGGTCTAAGGTCCGGTCTCAGGTCTGAGGTCCGGTCTCAGGTCTGAGGTCCGGTCTGAGGTCCGGTCTGAGGTCTGAGGTCCGGTCTGTTGCAGTTCGGGGGCCGTGGGGGTGAGGGGAGGTGTTTTCACTCTCGTCTTCGCTCGGCTGAATCTTCGTCTGAGGAAAAATCTGTTCAGAAACATCATGAGGCAAGAGATCGGCTTCTTCGACCAGAACCACACAGGTACAAGTACTACAAATACTACTGCAAGTACTACAAATACTACTGCAAGTACTACTGCAAATACTACTGCAAATACTACTGCAAGTACTACTGCAAGTACTACTGCAAGTACTACTGCAAGTACTACAAATACTACTGCAAGTACTACAAATACTACTGCAAGTACTACAAATACTACTGCAAGTACTACAAATACTACTGCAAGTACTACAAATACTACTGCAAGTACTACAAATACTACTGCAAGTACTGCAAATACTACTGCAAGTACTACAAATACTACTGCAAGTACTACAAATACTACTGCAAGTACTACAAATACTACTGCAAGTACTACTGCAAGTACCACTGCAAGTACACTACTACCTGCAAGCACCACCGCAAGTACTACCGACTACCGCAAGTACCTACAAATACTACTACAGCAAGTACAAATACTACTGAAAGTACTACAAATACTACTGCAAGTACTACAAATACTACTGCAAGTACTGCACACACCACTACACGCAAGTACTCACAACATACCACTGCAAGTACCACAACACTACCGCAAGTACTACAACACTACCGCAAGTACTGCACAAATACTACTGCAAGTACTACAACACTACTGCAAGTACTACAACACTACTAAGTACCACAAATACTCAGCACTGGCAACACCACTGCAAGCACTGCAACACTACTGCAAGTACTTCAAATACTACTGCAAGTACTACAAATACTACTGCAAGTACTACAAATACTACTACAAGTACCACAATACTACCACAAGTACCACAAACACCACTGCAAGCACCACAACACTACTGCAAGTACTACAAATACTACTACTAGTACTACAACTACTACTGCAAGTACTACAAACTACACACCGCAAGTACTACACAACTACCTGCAAGTACTACAACTGCAACTACCACTGCAAGTACTACAAACACCACTGCAAGCACCACAAATACCACTGCAAGTACCACAACACTACCACAAACTACAAATACCACTACAACACTACTACAAATACTACTGCAAGCACCTACAAATACTACTGCAAGCACTACAATACCACTGCAAGTACTGCAAATACTACTGCAACTACAAATACTACTGCAAGTACTACAAATACTGCACACTACAACATACTACTGCAAGTACTACAAATATTACAAGTACTACAAATACTACAAGTACTACAAATACCACACTACAACACTGCACTGCACACACTGCAAGCACTACAACACACTGCAAGCACTACAACACCACTGCAAGCACTGTACACTACTCAAGTACTACAACACCACCGCAAGTACTACAAAACACCACGCAAGTACTACAAATACCACTACTACAAGTACTACTGACAAACTACTCAAGTACTACAACTGCAAGTACTACAAATACCACAAGCACTACAAATACTACTGCAAGCACTACAACATTACTGCAAGCACAAATACACTGCAAGTACCACAACACCACTGCAAGCTACTTCAAGTACTACAAATACTACTGCAAGTACTACAAATACTACTGCAAGTACTACAAATACTACTGCAAGTACTACAAATACTACTGCAAGTACTGCAAATACTACTGCAAGTACTACAAATACTACTGCAAGTACTACAAATACTACTGCAAGTACTGCAATACTACTGCAAGTACTACAACACCACTACAAGCACTACAAACACCACTGCAAGCACCACAAATACCACTGCAAGCACTACAACACACTGCAAGCACTGCAAATACTACCTGCAAGCACACAACATCACTACAAGTACTACAACACACTGCAAGCACTACAAATACCACCAAGTACCACAAACACCACCGCAAGTACCACAACACTACTACAAGTACTGCAGTAAATACTACTGCAAGTACTGGTGTAATACTACTGTAAGTACTACAAATACTACTATAAGTATTTCATAACATTACTGTAAGTACTCATAAATACTACTGCAAGTACCACAACACCACCAAGGCACTACAAATACCACTGCAAGTACTACAAATACCACCGCAAGTACCACAAACACTACTACAAGTACCACAAATACTCACTGCATCAAACACCACTGCAAGTACTACAAACAACACCGCACTGCAACACTACCGCAAGTACTACAACACTACCAGGCACTACAACACTACTGCAAGTACTCACAAATACTACTGCAAGCACTGCAAATACCACTGCAAGTACACAAATACCACTACAAGCACTAAATACTACTACAAGTACTACAAATACTACTGCAAGTAATGCATAAATACTACTGCAGTACCATAAATACTACTGCAAGCACTGCAACACTACTGCAAGTACCATAAATACTACTGTAAGCACTACAAACACCACTACAAGCACTGCAAATACCACCGCAAGTACTCACAACACTACTGCAAGTACTACAAATACCACCGCAAGTACTACAAACACTACTACAACACTACAAACACCACTTCGGGCACTACAAATGCCGCCATAAATACTACGGCTAAGCACTACAACACTACTACAAATACTACCAAATACTGCAATACTACTGCAAGCACTACCGCGCACTACATCACCACTGCAAGTACTGGCCAATACTACTATAAGCACTACAATACCACTGCAAGTACTACAACACTACTACACTATTAACACTACTGCAAGTACCACAATACCACGGCAAGTACTACAATACCACTATAAGTACCACAATTACCACTGCAAGTACCGCCACTACCGCAAGCACTACAACACTACTACAACACTACAACACTACTGCCAAGTACCACGTGCTCACAAATACTGCAAGTACTACAAATACTACTGCAAGTACTACAAATACTACTACAAGTACTACTACAAGTACTACTGCAAATACTACAAATACTACTGCAAGTACTACAAATACTACTACAAGTACTACAAATACTACTACAAGTACTACAAATACTACTGCAAGTACTACAAATACTACTGCAAATACTACAAATACTACTGCAAGTACTACAAATACTACTGCAAGTACTACAATACTACTGCAAGTACTACAATACTACTATAAGTACTACAATACTACTGCAAGTACTACAATACTACTACAAGTACTACAATACTACTGCAAGTACTACAATACTACTGCAAGTACTACAAATACTACTACAAATACTACAAATACTACTACAAGTACTACTGCAAGTACTACAAATACTACTGCAAGTACTACAAATACTACTACAAGTACTACTACAAATACTACTACAAATACTACTGCAAATACTACAACACTGTCAAAGTACCACAAATACACACAAATGTTACTACAAATACTACTACAAGTACGGATAAATACTACTGCAAGTACTATTAAATACTACTGCAAGTACTACAAACACTACTGCAACACTACAAACACCACCGCAAGTACCACAAACACCACCGCGCACTGCACACCACCGCAAGCACCACAACACCACCGCAACACTACAACACCACCGCAAGCACCGCACTACCGCAAGCAATTGGCAACACTACTACAAGCACTCACAAACACCACCACAAGCACCACCGCAAACACTACCACAAACACTACCGCAAGTACCACTGCCAACCACTACAACACTACTGCAAGCACTACCATACTCACAAATACTCAATGCGCATCACAACACTACCAAGGCACTACCGCGGGCACTACAAATACTACTGCAAGACTACAAATACTACTGCACTCACTGCAAGTACCACAAATACCACTACAAGCACTACAATACTACTGCAACACCATTACTACAGGTAGTACAACACTACTGCAAATACCAGCAACACACTACAAATACTACCAAGCACTACAAATACCACTGCAAATACTACAACACTACTTCGCAAATACCACTGCAAGTACTACAAATACTACCGCAAGCACTACAACACTACTACAAGTACTAAATACACACAAGGCTCACTGCAAGTACTACAAATACTAATGCAAGTACTACAATACTACTACAAGTACTACAAATACTACTACAAGGACTACTGCAAGTACTACAAATACTACTGCAAGTACTACAATACTACTACAAGCAATTACAACACCACCGCAGGCAATTACAAATACTACCGCAAATACCACCGCAAATACTACCGCAAATACTACAAATACCATCGCAAGCACCACAAATACCACCAAACACTACCACAACACTACCACAAGCACCACAAATACCACTGCAAGTACTACAAATACCACCGCAAGTACTACAAATACCACTGCAACACTACAAATACTACCAAGCACTACAAACACTACCGCGGGCATCAACACTACTGCAAGCACTACAAATACCACTGCAAATACCACAAATACTACTGCAAGCACTGCAATACTACCTGCGTTACTACAAATACTACTACAAGTAATTACAAATACTACTACAAGTACCACTGCAAATACTCACTACAAATACCACTGCGCACCACCAACTATCCGCCAACACTACTGCAAAGTACTCACTGCAAGTACCACAACACTAATGCAAGCACTACAACACTACCACAAGCACCACCGCAAGTACCGAACACCACCGCGCACCACAACACCACCGCAAGCACCATCGCGCACCACAACACTACCACAAGCACCACAATACTACCAACACTACTACTACAGGTAGCACAAATACCACTGCAAATACTACAAATACTACAAACATCACCGCGTTACCACAAATACTCACTGCAACACTACAACAGCTCACTGCAAATACTCACTGCAAGCACTACAACACTACCAGGGGCACTAACAGCCACCACAAGTACTACAACACTACTACAAGCACTACCGTGCTACCACAAACACTAACGCAAGCACTACAATACCACTACAAGCACTACAACACTACTACAAGGACCACTGCAAGTACTACAAATACTCACTGCAAGTACCATAACATTACTACAAGCACTACAAATACTACTGCAGGTACCACAAATACCACTGCAACACTACTGCAAATACTACTGCAAGTACTACAACACTACTGCAAGTACAACACTACTAGCGGGCACTACAAACACTACCATGCGCCTACCTGCAAGTACTACAAATACTACTGCAAGTACTACAAATACTACTACAAGTACTAATAAATCACCACCGCAAGTACCACAAATACCGCAACACCACAAACACTACTGCGCTACCACAAATACCACTGCAAGCACCACAACACCACCGCAACACCACAACACCATCAGCAACACTACTGCAAGTACCACAACACCACTGCAAGCACCACATACACTACCACAAGTACTACAAATACTACACCACTACAAATACTACCATGGGCACTACTACCACTGCAAGTACTCACAAATACTCACCGTGCCACTACAATACTACCACAAGCAATTACAAATACTACTCACAAGTACCACATACTACTACAAGCACTATAAATACCACTGCAAGTACTACAAACACCGACTGCAACACCACAACACTACAACACTACTACAAGCACCACCGCAAGTGTCTGCAAATACCACCACAAGCACTACTGCAAGCACTCACAAATACCACTGCAAGTACCACACTACTCACAAGCACCACAAACACCACCACAAGTACCACAAATACCACCTGCAAGCACTACACTACCACAAGCACTACAACACCACCGCAAGCACCACACCACTACTGGCACCACAACACTACCACAAGACCACTGCAAGCACCACAAATACCACCACAAGCACTACAATACTACCATGGCACTACAAATATTACTACAAGCACCACTGCAAGCACTACAACACTACTGCGCACTACAACACCACTACAAGCACCACAACACCACCACAAGCACCACAACACCACTACAAGCACTACCGCAAGTACCACAAATACCACCGCAAGTACCATAACACTACCACAAGCACTGGCAACACCACTGCAAGTACTACAAATACTACTGCAAGTACTACAAATACTACTACAAGTACTACAAATACTACTGCAAGTACTACAAATACTACTGCAAATACTACTGCAAGTACTACAAATACTACTGCAAATACTACTGCAAATACTACTGCAAATACTACTGCAAGTACTACAAATACTACTGCAAGTACTACAATACTACTACAAGTACTACAAATACTACTACAAGTACTACTGCAAGTACTACAAATACTACTGCAAGTACTACAAATACTACTGCAAGTACTACAAATACTACTGCAAGTACTACAAATACTACTGCAAGTACTACAAATACTACTGCAAGTACTACAAATACTACTGCAAGTACTACAAATACTACTACAAGTACTACAATACTACTGCAAATACTACTACTACAGGTAGTACAAATACTACTGCAAATACTACAAATACTACTACAAATACTACTGCAAGTACTACAAATACTACTGCAAATAAGCTGTGTAGAATCCCTCATTCTTCCAGAATCCAGGGCAATGGGTGGAGTTCAGTTTGTCCACTCGTCTCTTGTTCCTCAGAGACTCCAGTGAGATCAGGGTCACCCCCTTCTACCCCAGTGAGATCAGGGTCACCCCCTTCTACCCCAGTGAGATCAGGGTCACCCCCTTCTACCCCAGTGAGATCAGGGTCACCCCCTTCTACCCCAGTGAGATCAGGGTCACCCCCTTCTACCCCAGCGAGATCAGGGTCACCCCCTTCTACCCCAGTGAGATCAGGGTCACCCCCCTTCTACCCCAGTGAGATCAGGGTCACCCCCTTCTACCCCAGTGAGATCAGGGTCACCCCTCTTCTACCCCAGTGAGATCAGGGTCACCCCCTTCTACCCCAGTGAGATCAGGGTCACCCCCCTTCTACCGCAGTGAGATCAGGGTCACCCCCTTCTACCCCAGTGAGATCAGGGTCACCCCCTTCTACCCCAGTGAGATCAGGTCCCCCCTTCTACCCCAGTGAGATCAGGGTCACCCCCTTCTACTCCCAGTGAGATCAGGGTCACTCGCCTACTAACCCAGTTAGATAAGGGTCTCCCCCTTCTACCCCAGTGAGATCAGGGTCACCCCCCTTCTACCGCAGTGAGATCAGGGTCACCCCCGTCTACCCCAGTGAGATCAGGGTCACCCCCCTTCTACCGCAGTGAGATCAGGGTCACCCCCCTAGACCCGCGGGGGGAAAGGGGCAACCCCCGTCTACCGCAGTGAGATCAGGGTCACCCCCCTTCTACCGCAGTGAGATCAGGTCACCCCTTCTACCCCAGCGAGATCAGGGTCACCCCTTCTACTCCCAGTGAGATCAGGGTAACCCCCTTCGACCCCAGTGAGATCAGGGTCACCCCCCTTCTACCCCAGTGAGATCAGGGTCACCCCCCTTCTACCCCAGTGAGATCAGGGTCACCCCCCTTCTACCGCAGTGAGATCAGGGTCACCCCCTTCTACCGCAGTGAGATCAGGGTCACCCCCCTTCTACCGCAGTGAGATCAGGGTCACCCCCCTTCTACCGCAGTGAGATCAGGGTCACCCCCCTTCTACCGCAGTGAGATCAGGGTCACCCCCTTCTACCCCAGTGAGATCAGGGTCACCCCCTTCTACCCCAGTGAGATCAGGGTCACCCCCTTCTACCCCAGTGAGATCAGGGTCACCCCCCTTCTACCCCAGTGAGATCAGGGTCACCCCCTTCTACCCCAGTGAGATCAGGGTCACCCCCTTCTACCCCAGTGAGATCAGGGTCACCCCCTTCTACCGCAGTGAGATCAGGGTCACCCCCCTTCTACCCCAGTGAGATCAGGGTCACCCTTCTACCCCAGTGAGATCAGGGTCACCCCTTCTACCCCATTGAGATCAGGGTCAACCCCTTCTACCCCAGTGAGATCAGGGTCACCCCCTTCTACCCCAGTGAGATCAGGGTCACCCCCTTCTACCCCAGTGAGATCAGGGTCACCCCCCTTCTACCCCAGTGAGATCAGGGTCACCCCCCTTCTACCCCAGTGAGATCAGGGTCACCCCCTTCTACCCCAGTGAGATCAGGGTCACCCCCTTCTACCCCAGTGAGATCAGGGTCACCCCCCTTCTACCCCAGTGAGATCAGGGTCACCCCCTTCTACCCCAGTGAGATCAGGGTCACTCCCCTTCTACCCCAGTGAGATCAGGGTCACTCCCCTTCTACCCCAGTGAGATCAGGGTCACCCCCTTCTACCCCAGTGAGATCAGGGTCACTCCCCTTCTACCCCAGTGAGATCAGGGTCACTCCCCTTCTACCGCAGTGAGATCAGGGTCACCCCCTTCTACCCCAGTGAGATCAGGGTCACCACCTTCTACCCCAGTGAGATCAGGGTCACCCCCTTCTACCCCAGTGAGATCAGGGTCACCACCTTCTACCACAGTGAGATCAGGGTCACCCCTTCTCCCCCAGTGAGATCAGGGTCACCCCCTTCTACCCCAGTGAGATCAGGGTCACCCCCTTCTACCCCAGTGAGATCAGGGTCACCCCCTTCTACCCCAGTGAGATCAGGGTCACCCCCCTTCTACCCCAGTGAGATCAGGGTCACCCCCTTCTACCCCAGTGAGATCAGGGTCACCCCCTTCTACCCCAGTGAGATCAGGGTCACCCCCTTCTACCGCAGTGAGATCAGGGTCACCCCCTTCTACCCCAGTGAGATCAGGGTCACCTCCTTCTACCCCAGTGAGATCAGGGTCACCCCCTTCTACCCCAGTGAGATCAGGGTCACCTCCTTCTACCCCAGTGAGATCAGGGTCTCAGTGCTTGTAGAACCTCTTGGGCCGCGTCGTAGAGTCTGAATCAGTTCGTGCTGCGGTGGGTGGTGGAGGTTTATCTCGCGGGGTCTCTGAGGAACTCCAGAGGATCTTCAGACAGGATCTTCTGTCTCCTTCAAACCCACAAACACTTTAAGACAGAAACTGGTCCAAACAGAACGAAACTCTGAGCCACAAACAAACTGTTCAGTGAAGTGAAGCCTGCAGGGGGCGACACTGAGAAACAAGAGGAACAGCACAGAGAGAGCAACACAGGACCTGAGTCTGCTGTACACCTGCACCTAAAGGACCTCAGTCTGCACCTAAAGGACCTCAGTCTGCACCTAAAGGACCTCAGTCTGCACCTAAAGCACCTCAGTCTGCACCTAAAGCACCTCAGTCTGCACCTAAAGGACCTCAGTCTGCACCTAAAGGACCTCAGTACACCTGCCCCTAAAGGACCTCAGTACACCTGCCCCTAAAGGACCTCAGTACACCTGCACCTAAAGGACCTCAGTCTGCACCTAAAGGACCTCAGTCTGCACCTAAAGGACCTCAGTCTGCACCTAAATGACCTCAGTCTGCACCTAAAGGACCTCAGTCTGCACCTGAAGGACCTCAGTACACCTGCACCTATAGGACCTCAGTACACCTGCACCTAAAGGACCTCAGTCTGCAACTAAAGGACCTCAGTCTGCACCTAAAGATAAGATAAGATAAGATATCCTTTAAGATAAGAGACCTCAGTCTGCACCTAAAGGACCTCAGTCTGCACCTAAAGGACCTCACCTACACCTAAAGGACCTCAGTCTGCACCTGAAGGACCTCAGTACACCTGCACCTATAGGACCTCAGTACACCTGCACCTAAAGGACCTCGGTACACCTGCACCTAAAGGACCTCAGTCTGCACCTAAAGGACCTCAGTCTGCACCTAAAAGACCTCAGTCTGCACCTAAAGGACTTCAGTCTGCACCTAAAAGACCTCAGTCTGCACCTAAAGGACCTCAGTCTGCACCTAAAGGACCTCAGTACACCTGCACCTAAAGGACCTCAGTCCACCTGCACCTAAAGGACCTCAGTCTGCACCTAAAGGACCTCAGTCTGCACCTAAAGGACCTCAGTCTGCACCTAAAGGACCTCAGTCTGCACCTAAACTTCCGGGGCGCTCCGCAGTGTGCGACCCGTGTAGCTAGCTCGAGCAGTTGTGCGTTTTTGATGAAAGTTATCGGAGTGGTTGGTGTGTCATCTCCCCAATCGGCAATGTGGTCTCTTAAACTGGACTTGTTGATGTTCTGCGGACTGTTTCTCGCGGCCTGTTTAAGCCACGAGACAAACAAACCGACTGCGCTCTGGGGAGGTGCCCTCCCGCGGATCACCTTTAGCCGGGAATCCCTTCTTCAACTCCGGTTCCCCATGAGTGTCATGCCACCTCCAGACATCCCTCTGGAGCTTCGGAGAAAAGGGCGCCGTAAACGGGGGAAACGAGGTGGAATACACCGGAGAGTTAAACGCCTGAGCCTACAGGACCGTCGCAGGCTACCTGCTCTCCCCTCCATCCTGCTCGGGAACGCGCAGTCCCTCCGGAACAAGCTCGATGAGCTGGAAGCTTGGGCCACGGTCAGGCAGGAGATCAAGAATGCCTGCTTACTTTTCTTCACCGAATCCTGGCTCAACGACGCGGACCAGGATGAGGATCTGTCGCTGAGTGGTTTCGGGACTCCGCTCAGACTGGATCGCAACCGGGAAATAACCAACAAGACGCGCGGGGGCGGCGTGTGCTGCTACATGAACAAAAGGTCCTGTAAAACTGTTGTTGTTCGGGAGAGGATCTGTACTCCTGACATTGAACTTTTGTCTATCTCCCTTCGGCCTTTTTACTTGCCACGTGAGTTCCAACAGCTGTTTTTTACTGTTGTCTACATGCACCCCCGGGCTGACGCTGCAGCCGCCGCACAGCTGATCGGCGACGTCACGCACCGGCTCGATACAATCTGCCCCGACGCCCCAAAATTCATTCTAGGGGACTTCAATCACTGTCGCCTTGATGACACTTTTAAGACCTACGAGCAGTACGTTACCTGTACCACAACACAGAGGAATACGACCATAGACTTGTGTTATGGTACAGTGAGTGGGGCGTACAAGTCTCTGCCGCTCCCTCCTCTCGGATCCTCCTACCACCACTGCGTCTATCTGATGCCACGGTACATCCCTGCGTTCAGACGCCTGCCGCGTGAGGAAAAAACTGTGAAGTGTTGGACAGAGGACAGTATTTCCACACTTCAAGCCTCGTTTGAATGTCCTGATTGGGACTGTGCTTCTTTGAAGGATGCGAGGATATAAATGACTTATGTGAATCCATCTCTGCATATGTCACTTTCTGTGGTGACTCCATCATTCCAACTAAAAATTGTGTTATTTATCCAAATAATAAACCGTGGATAACAAAAGATCTTAAATCAGTCATAAATAAAAAGAAAGTGATTTACTGCACTGGGAATGAATTGGAGAAAAAGGCCATTTCTAGGGAAGTGAAAGGAGAGATAAGAAAGGCCAAACTTAAATACAAAGATAAAGTTGAAGCCCAGTACAGCAGTGGAGCCCTGAGAGCAGCTCGGGGGTATTAAGAACATGGCCTCTAGTAGCACCAAATGAGGACAGGAAACATGTAACTGTGAAGCGTGTGTCGGACGCGGAGTTGCCAAAGTGCTTTTAATAATTTTTTCTCTCGGTTTGAAAGAGATGATGTTTTAAAAAATGTGTCAGACTGTAGGAACTCTCTTAAACCTTCAAATGTAACTGAGGTTTCACAGGATCAGGTCACTGCTTTACTAAAGAAAGTAAAGACGGGGAAGGCCAGGGGTCCTGATGCCATCTGTGGGCACACTGCACCACTGTGCCCAGGGAAGGCCAGGGGTCCTGATGCCATCTGTGGGCACAGACTGCACCACTGTGCCCAGGGAAGGCCAGGGGTCCTGATGCCATCTGTGGGCACACTGCACCACTGTGCCACCCAGCTCAGTGCTGTTTTCACTAGACTGTTTCAGATGTGTCGATCTTGGTCAAATTCCTTCTCTGTGGAAGACATGGACAGTTCCTCCTCTCCCTAAATCGAACAGATCAAAGGAGTTGTTTGAGTTCAGGCCAGTGGCACATCTCACATCTTTAGTCATGAAGACTTTTGAACAGATTTTAAAGACTCACATCTTGTTTTTAACTGAAGGGAAATTGGATCCACTACAGTTTGCGTATCAGCCCAATAAGGGAGTGGAGGACGCTAAACTTTTTTTATTGAACATTATCTATAAGCACCTTGAAAATGCCAAGGCACATGTGAGACTTTTATTTGCGGACTTTTCCTCTGCTTTTAACAAAACGCAGCCCCATGTCCTGATTCAAAGGCTTCAGATTTTAATCTTCCGGACCAGCTCCTTTTATTGATTTTAAACTTTCTCACCGACCGGGTCCAGCGTGTTTTTGTCAATGGACGATTGGCTCCTCCCTCTATCTCTAACACTGGATCACCTCAAGGTTGCGTGCTGTCACCTCTCCTTTTTATTTTGTACACAGACAGCTGCAGATCCTCAGAGGAAAACAGATTCCTCATCAAATTTTCGGATGACACGGTCCTGGTGTCACTACTTTCAGGATCTGAGGAGAATCATGGCCCTGCGCTGGGGCAGTTTGTCCAATGGTGTGAGGACAACTATCTGGATTTAAATGTTGCTAAAACCAAGGAGATGGTGATTGATTTTAGACACACACCTTCTCACAGTGTTAGTGTCGTCCACAGTGATGTTGTTGAAATTGTCGACAGTTACAAATATCTGGGCACTGTGATGGACAAGAAACTGAAATTTGACCTAAACACTGAAACCAGTGTTAAACGAGGGCAGCAGAGAATGTACCTGAGAAAACTGAACTCTTTTAACGTAAACAAAACTATTCTCAACAACTTTTATTGTTCTTTTATTGAAAGTCTGCTCACTTTCTCCTTCATTTGCTGGTTCCAGTCCCTGTCCTTGAAGGATAAAAACAAACTGCAGAACATTGTTAAAACTTGCTCAAAAATCATAGGGGTCAAACTGAGGGAGCTGCGTCTCTGTGGGAGGAGCGAGTGTCTCCTGGCTCCGCCCCTCCATCCTCTGGCTCCTGACTTTATCCTGATGCCTTCAGGACGTCGTTTTTATGCTCCGGTACCGAAGACTAACCGCTTCTCCAATTCTTTTGTGCCTTCAGCTATTAAACTGCTAAATTCTGAGGGTTGTGTTTTTTGAGGTTTTGCACTGTCATATGTATATTGTTCTTATATTGTTCTTTGAGTTCCACTTGTGTCTGAAATGGTCTGACACACTGTGTGTTTGTGCGGGTGAGAACTGCTCTGTGAAAGCTGCAAACGAACTGCCCTCTGGGATCAATAAAGTTTTCTGATTCTGATTCTGATTCTAAAGGACCTCAGTCTGCACCTAAAAGACCTCAGTCTGCACCTAAAGGACCTCAGTACACCTGCACCTATAGGACCTCAGTCTGCACCTAAAGGACCTCAGTCTGCACCTAAAGGACCTCAGTCTGCACCTAAAGGACCTCAGTCTGCACCTAAAGGACCTCAGTACACCTGCACCTATAGGACCTCAGTCTGCACCTGAAGGACCTCAGTACACCTGCACCTATAGGACCTCAGTCTGCACCTAAAGGACCTCAGTCTGCACCTAAAGGACCTCAGTCTGCACCTAAAGGACCTCAGTACACCTGCACCTAAAGGACCTCAGTACACCTGCACCTAAAGGACCTCAGTCTGCACCTAAAGGACCTCAGTACATCTGCACCTAAAGGACCTCAGTCTGCACCTAAAGGACCTCAGTCCATCTGCACCTAAAGGACCTCAGTCTGCACCTAAAGGACCTCAGTCTGCACCTAAAGGACCTCAGTCTGCACCTAAAGGACCTCAGTCTGCACATATAGGACCTCAGTACATCTGCACCTAAAGGACCTCAGTACACCTGCACCTAAAGGACCTCAGTCTGCACCTAAAGGACCTCAGTCTGCACCTAAAGGACCTCAGTACACCTGCACCTAAAGGACCTCAGTACACCTGCACCTAAAGGACCTCAGTACACCTGCACCTAAAGGACCTCAGTCTGCACCTAATGGACCTCAGTCTGCACCTAAAGGACCTCAGTCTGCACCTAAAGGACCTCAGTACACCTGCACCTAAAGGACCTCAGTCTGCACCTAAAGGACCTCAGTCTGTGGTACACCTGCACCTAAAGGACCTCAGTCTGCACCTAAAGGACCTCAGTCTGCACCTAAATGACCTCAGTACACCTGCACCTAAAGGACCTCAGTCTGCACCTAAAGGACCTCAGTCTGTGGTACACCTGCACCTAAAGGACCTCAGTCTGCACCTAAAGGACCTCAGTCTGCACCTAAAGGACCTCAGTACACCTGCACCTAAAGGACCTCAGTACACCTGCACCTAAAGGACCTCAGTCTGCACCTAAAGGACCTCAGTCTGCACCTAAAGGACCTCAGTCTGCACCTAAAGGACCTCAGTACACCTGCACCTAAAGGACCTCAGTCTGCACCTAAAGGACCTCAGTCTGTGGTACACCTGCACCTAAAGGACCTCAGTCTGTGGTACACCTGCACCTAAAGGACCTCAGTCTGCACCTAAAGGACCTCGGGCCTTTGAGGACAGAGGTGCAGATCTGAGCCAGAGAGAAGAGTCGGTCTGAACTTGGAGTTACTTCACCTGTCTCCGCCTGTCTCCACCTGTCTCCATCTGTCTCCGCCTGTCTCCACCTGCCTCCACCTGTCTCCACCTGTCTCCATCTGTCTCCACCTGTCTCCACCTGCCTCCATCTGTCTCCACCTGTCTCCACCTGCCTCCACCTGCCTTCATCTGTCTCCACCTGTCTCCATCTGTCTCCACCTGTCTCCATCTGCCTCCACCTGTCTCCATCTGTCTCCACCTGTCTCCATCTGTCTCCACCTGTCTCCATCTGTCTCCACCTGTCTCCATCTGTTTCTATCTGTCTCCACCTGCCTCCACCTGTCTCCATCTGCCTCCACCTGTCTCCACCTGTCTCCACCTGTCTCCACCTGCCTCCACCTGTCTCCACCTGTCTCCACCTGTCTCCATCTGTCTCCACCTGCCTCCACCTGCCTCCACCTGTCTCCACCTGTCTCCATCTGCCTCCACCTGTCTCCACCTGTCTCCACCTGCCTCCACCTGTCTCCATCTGTCTCCACCTGTCTCCACCTGTCTCCATCTGTCTCCACCTGCCTCCACCTGTCTCCATCTGTATCCATTTGTCTCCACCTGTCTCCACCTGCCTCCATCTGTCTCCATCTCTATCCATCTGCCTCCACCTGCCTCCATCTGTCTCCACCTGCCTCCACCTGTCTCCACCTGCCTCCACCTGTCTCCATCTGCCTCCACCTGTCTCCATCTGTCTCCACCTGTCTCCATCTGTCTCCACCTGTCTCCATCTGTCTCTATCTGTCTCCACCTGTCTCCACCTGTCTCCATCTGTCTCCACCTGTCTCCACCTGTCTCCACCTGCCTCCACCTGCCTCCACCTGTCTCCACCTGCCTCCATCTGTCTCCATCTCTATCCATCTGCCTCCACCTGCCTCCACCTGCCTCCACCTGCCTCCACCTGTCTCCACCTGCCTCCACCTGCCTCCACCTGTCTCCAGCCTCAAACCTACAGCAGAACAAATGAAGAAAACAGCAGGTGTGTCCAGGTCAGGCCCACAGGTGTGAACAGCCCTGAGGTGTGAACAGCCCTGAGGTGTGAACAGCCCTGAGGTGTGGACAGCCCTGAGGTGTGAACAGCCCTGAGGTGTGAACAGCCCTGAGGTGTGGACAGCCCTGAGGTGTGGACAGCCCTGAGGTGTGAACAGCCCTGAGGTGTGAACAGCCCTGAGGTGTGAACAGCCCTGTGTGATTCTGCTAATCTGACCCCACCCCCCAGTCTATTCCACAGGCTGAGTTACAACAGAAACTGTAAACAAACAGGGTGAGTCTCTAAGTAATTTAGGGATCTAACTCCTCCCTCTTCAGGCGTCTGAGCAGAACTGAAGCAGCAGCTCAGACGAGGGCCAAACGAATTCTACCAAAACTTTGGTCCAGCTGGCAAATTGAACTCCACCCGTTGCCACTACTACAAATACTATAAGTACTACAAATACTATAAGTACTGCAAATACTACAATACTACTACTGCAAATACTACAGTGCTGCTGTTCCTGCTGCACTTGTAACTTCTGTGGCTGCTCCACAGACTCAGGTTTTAGTGAGAAAAGCCTCCAGCTCAATCCCACCTGTCACACTGCACCTGTCACACTGCACCTGTCACACTGCACCTGCCACTTACATGCGTAGGAGTGTGACAGGTGCAGTGTGACAGGTGCGATCTTATAGGCAGGTGTCCGAGGAGGACCTGATGGAGGAGCGAGGTCCTACAGGACTCCTGGAGATCTTAGTCTCACCTAAAAACTCTCTGTAGACCTGCTGTCTCGCCTCTCCGCAGACGTGACTCAGGTGTGTCTCTGTAGGGGACCTGCTGTCTCACCTCTCCGCAGACGTGACTCAGGTGTGTCTCTGTAGACCTGCTGTCTCGCCTCTCCGCAGACGTGACTCAGGTGTGTCTCTGTAGACCTGCTGTCTCGCCTCTCCGCAGACGTGACTCAGGTGTGTCTCTGTAGACCTGCTGTCTCGCCTCTCCGCAGACGTGACTCAGGTGTGTCTCTGTAGGGGACCTGCTGTCTCGCCTCTCCGCAGACGTGACTCAGGTGTGTCTCTGTAGACCTGCTGTCTCGCCTCTCCGCAGACGTGACTCAGGTGTGTCTCTGTAGACCTGCTGTCTCGCCTCTCCGCAGACGTGACTCAGGTGTGTCTCTGTAGACCTGCTGTCTCGCCTCTCCGCAGACGTGACTCAGGTGTATCTCTGTAGACCTGCTGTCTCGCCTCTCCGCAGACGTGACTCAGGTGTATCTCTGTAGACCTGCTGTCTCGCCTCTCCGCAGACGTGACTCAGGTGTATCTCTGTAGACCTGCTGTCTCGCCTCTCCGCAGACGTGACTCAGGTGTGTCTCTGTAGGGGACCTGCTGTCTCGCCTCTCCGCAGACGTGACTCAGGTCAGTGACCTGGTGTCGCAGAACCTGAACATTCTGCTCCGGAGTTCGGTCAAAGCCGTCGGTTTCAGCGTTTTCATGTTCAGGCTGAGCTGGAAACTGTCGCTCGTGTCGCTCATGGGTTTTCCCTTCATCGGCCTCGTGTCCCACGTCTACGGAGAATATTACAAGGTACGAGTTAGACCGGGTTTGGACCGGGTTTAGACCGGGTTAGACCGGGTTTAGACCGGGTTTAGACCGGGTTTGGACCGGGTTAGACCGGGTTTAGACCGGGTTTAGACCGGGTTTAGACCGGGTTTAGACCGGGTTTGGACCGGGTTTAGACCGGGTTTGGACCGGGTTTAGACCGGGTTTGGACCGGGTTTGGACCGGGTTTAGACCGGGTTTGGACCGGGTTTATACCTGGGTTAGACCGGGTTTAGACCGGGTTTGGACCGGGTTTAGACCGGGTTTGGACCGGGTTTGGACCGGGTTTAGACCGGGTTTGGACCGGGTTTAGACCGGGTTTAGACCGGGTTTAGACTGGGTTTATACCTGGGTTAGACCGGGTTTAGACCGGGTTTAGACCGGGGTTAGACCGGGTTTAGACCGGGGTTAGACCGGGTTTAGACCGGGGTTAGACCGGCGTTAGACCGAGGTTAGACCGGGTTAGACCGGGTTTAGACCGGGTTTAGACCAGGGTTAGACCGAGGTTAGACCGGGTTAGACCGGGTTTAGACCGGGGTTAGACCGGGTTTAGACCGGGTTTAGACCGGGGTTAGACCGGCTTTAGACCGGGTTTGGACCGGGTTTGGACCGGGTTTAGACCGGGTTTGGACCGGGTTTAGACCGGGTTTAGACCGGGTTTAGACTGGGTTTATACCTGGGTTAGACCGGGTTTAGACCGGGTTTGGACCGGGTTTAGACCGGGTTTGGACCGGGTTTATACCTGGGTTAGACCGGGTTTAGACCGGGTTTGGACCGGGTTTAGACCGGGTTTGGACCGGGTTTGGACCGGGTTTAGACCGGGTTTGGACCGGGTTTAGACCGGGTTTAGACCGGGTTTAGACTGGGTTTATACCTGGGTTAGACCGGGTTTAGACCGGGTTTAGACCGGGGTTAGACCGGGTTTAGACCGGGGTTAGACCGGGTTTAGACCGGGGTTAGACCGGGTTTAGACCGGGGTTAGACCGGCGTTAGACCGAGGTTAGACCGGGTTAGACCGGGTTTAGACCGGGTTTAGACCAGGGTTAGACCGAGGTTAGACCGGGTTAGACCGGGTTTAGACCGGGGTTAGACCGGGTTTAGACCGGGTTTAGACCAAGGTTAGACCGGCTTTAGACCGGGTTTGGACCGGGTTTGGACCGGGTTTAGACCGGGTTTGGACCGGGTTTAGACCGGGTTTAGACCGGGTTTAGACTGGGTTTATACCTGGGTTAGACCGGGTTTAGACCGGGTTTGGACCGGGTTTAGACCGGGTTTGGACCGGGTTTATACCTGGGTTAGACCGGGTTTAGACCGGGTTTGGACCGGGTTTAGACCGGGTTTGGACCGGGTTTGGACCGGGTTTAGACCGGGTTTGGACCGGGTTTAGACCGGGTTTAGACCGGGTTTAGACTGGGTTTATACCTGGGTTAGACCGGGTTTAGACCGGGTTTAGACCGGGGTTAGACCGGGGTTAGACCGGGTTTAGACCGGGTTTAGACCGGGTTTAGCCCGGGGTTAGACCGGGTTTAGACCGGGTTTAGACCGGCGTTAGACCGAGGTTAGACCGGGTTAGACCGGGTTTAGACCGGGGTTAGACCGGGTTTAGACCGGGTTTAGACCGGGGTTAGACCGAGGTTAGACCGGGTTAGACCGGGTTTAGACCGGGGTTAGACCGGGTTTAGACCGGGGTTAGACCGAGGTTAGACCGGGTTTAGACCGGGGTTAGACCGAGGTTAGACCGGGTTTAGACCGGGTTTAGACCGGGTTTAGACCGGGTTTAGACCGGGGTTAGACCGGGTTTAGACCGGTTTAGACCGGGTTTAGACCTGGGTTAGACCTGGGTTAGACCGGGTTTAGACCTGGGTTAGACCGGGTTAGACCTGGGTTAGACCGGGTTTAGACCTGGGTTAGACCGGGTTAGACCGGGGTTAGACCGGGTTTAGACTGGGGTTAGACCGGGTTTAGACCGGTTTTAGACCGGGTTAGACCGGGTTTAGACCGGGTTAGACCGGGGTTAGACCGGGTTTAGACCGGTTTTAAACCGGGTTAGACCGGGTTTAGACCGGGTTAGACCGGGGTTAGACCGGGGTTAGACCGGGTTTAGACCGGGTTTAGACCGGGTTTAGACCTGGTTTAGGACAGGTTCAGTTAAAGCTCAGACTGAAGTGCAGGTTCAGGTTCAGACAGAGCAGTGCCTCCCGTTAGCGTCTCACTCTTGTGTCCCTCAGGCTCTCACCAAACGGGTGCAGTCGACTCTGGCTGAGGCGAACCGCGTCGCCGAGGAAACGGTCTCGGCCATGAGGACAGTGCGGAGCTTTGCCAACGAGCGCGGAGAGGCCGAGTCGTACGGAGAGAAACTGCTGCAGGTGTTCGACCTGAACCGCACTCAGGCCCTGGCCTACGCGCTCTACATGAGCTGCAGCTCCGTGAGTATGAGGGCCCCGGGAGGGCATCTGCCACACACTGGCCCCGGGAGGGCATCTGCCACACACTGGCCCCGGGAGGGCATCTGCCACACACTGGCCCCGGGAGGGCATCTGCCCCACACTGGCCCTGGGAGGGCATCTGCCACACACTGGCCCCGGGAGGGCATCTGCCCCACACTGGCCCCGGGAGGGCATCTGCACCACACTGGCTCCTGACGCCGGGAGGGCATCTGCCACACACTGGCCCCGGGAGGGCATCTGCCACACACTGGCCCCGGGAGGGCATCTGCCCCACACTGGCCCCGGGAGGGCATCTGCCCCACACTGGCTCCGGGAGGGCATCTGCCCCACACTGGCTCCGGGAGGGCATCTGCACCACACTGGCTCCTGACGCCGGGAGGGCATCTGCCCCACACTGGCTCCGGGCGCTGGGAGGGCATCTGCCCCACACTGGCTCCGGGAGGGCATCTGCACCACACTGGCTCCTGACGCCGGGAGGGCATCTGCACCACACTGGCTCCTGACGCCGGGAGGGCATCTGCCCCACACTGGCTCCGGGCGCTGGGAGGGCATCCGTGTTAATCCCGTGTTAATCCCGTGTTAATCCTGCGTTAATCCTGTGTTAATCCCGCGTTAATCCCGTGTTAATCCCGTGTTAATCCCGTGTTAATCCCGTGTTAACCCCGTGTTAATCGCGTGTTAATCCCGTGTTACTCCCGCGTTAACCCCGCGTTAATCCCGCGTTAATCCCGTGTTAATCGCGTGTTAATCCCGTGTTACTCCCGCGTTAATTCCGTGTTAACCCCGCGTTAACCCCGCGTTAATCCCGCGTTAATCCCGTGTTACTCCCGCGTTAATCCCGCGTTAATCCCGCGTTAATCCCGTGTTAATCCCTGTGTCCTCAGCTGTCTGAAGTGGCTCTGGAGGTGTCCGTGCTGTATTACGGGGGGCACCTGGTGGTGTCGCAGCAGCTCTCGTCTGGAGCCCTCGTCTCCTTCTTCATCTACATGCTGCAGCTGGGGGAGAGTCTGGAGGTACGACCGATACCGATACCGATACTTCCATATGATACTCATTAAACATGTGCCGATACCGATACTTCTGTAATATACTCGTACTCATGTGTCGGGAATATCAGGGTGTTTGGATTTTTCGGGTTTATTAAATCTCCATTTTTTGCACATGTGTAAGATTGGTGAAGTATCGGTATCGGCAGAAATGACCGTACTTGTAGAAATGTGCAGTCGGAGCTCATTTTCAGCCTGTTTGGCACAAAGTTTTGCTTTTAGAATTTACTCTGTGGAAACACAAAATAAAAAAGAATCTGGGGCAAAATATTGAAGAAACTCACATCAGTCTGAGCTGAAAATGTTCTTTTGTAAATGAAAACGGAGTTTGAAACGATGAAAGTCTGAGTCTCCCTGCCCCTGTCCTGCCCCTGTCCTGCCCCTGTCCTGCCCCTGTCCTGCCCCTGTCCTGCCCCTCCCTGCCCCTGTCCTGCCCCTCCCTGCCCCTGTCCTGCCCCTGTCCTGCCCCTGTCCTGCCCCTCCCTGCCCCTGTCCTGCCCCTGTCCTGCCCCTGTCCTGCCCCTCCCTGCCCCTGTCCTGCCCCTGTCCTGCCCCTCCCTGCCCCTGTCCTGCCCCTCCCTGCCCCTGTCCCTGTCCTGCCCCTCCCTGCCCCTCCCTGCCCCTGTCCTGCCCCTTCCTGCCCCTGTCCCTGTCCTGCCCCTCCCTGCCCCTGTCCTGCCCCTCCCTGCCCCTGTCCTGCCCCTGTCCTGCCCCCGTCCTGCCCCTGTCCCTGTCCTGCCCCTGTCCTGCCCCTGTCCTGCCCCTGTCCTGCCCCTGTCCTGCCCCTCCCTGCCCCTGTCCTGCCCCTGTCAGTCGGTGGCGTCCGTGTACTCCGGCCTCCTTCAGGGCGTTGGAGCGGCAGAGAAAGTGTTCGAGTATCTGGACCGGGAGCCGGAACATTCTGCAGAACGAGGAACCGAGGAGCCGGAGTCCTGCTCCGGCCTGGTGGAGTTCAGAGACGTGAGCTTCAGCTACCCCAGCCGCCCCGGCACGGCCGTGCTCCAGGTACCACAATCCTGACGCTCCTGACGCTCCTGACACTCCTGTAGCGCCTGACGCTCCTGACGCTCCTGACACTCCTGTAGCGCCTGACGCTCCTGACGCTTCTGACGCTCCTGACGCTCCTGACGCTCCTGACCCTCCTGACGTTCCTGACCCTCCTGACGCTCCTGACGTTCCTGACGTTCCTGATACTCCTGTAGCGTCTGACGCTCCTGACGTTCCTGACGCTCCTGACACTCCTGTAGCGTCTGACGCTCCTGACGCTCCTGACGTTCCTGACGTTCCTGACGTTCCTGATGCTCCTGATACTCCTGTAGCGCCTGACGCTCCTGTAGCGCCTGACGCTCCTGATGCTCCTGACACTCCTGACCCTCCTGACGCTCCTGACGCTCCTGACGCTCCTGACCCTCCTGACCCTCCTGACGCTCCTGATGCTCCTGACCCTCCTGTAGCGCCTGACGCTCCTGACCCTCCTGACGCTCCTGACGCTCCTGACGCTCCTGACCCTCCTGACGCTCCTGACGCTCCTGACCCTCCTGACGCTCCTGACGCTCCTGTAGCGCCTGACGCTCCTGACGCTCCTGACCCTCCTGTAGCGCCTGACGCTCCTGACGCTCCTGACCCTCCTGACGTTCCTGACGTTCCTGACGTTCCTGACGCTCCTGACACTCCTGTAGCGTCTGACGCTCCTGACGCTCCTGACGTTCCTGACGCTCCTGATACTCCTGTAGCGCCTGACGCTCCTGTAGCGCCTGACGCTCCTGACGCTCCTGACGCTCCTGACACTCCTGACCCTCCTGATGCTCCTGACGCTCCTGACGCTCCTGACCCTCCTGACGCTCCTGACGCTCCTGACCCTCCTGTAGCGCCTGACGCTCCTGACCCTCCTGACGCTCCTGACGCTCCTGACCCTCCTGACGCTCCTGACGCTCCTGACGCTCCTGACGCTCCTGACCCTCCTGACGCTCCTGACGCTCCTGACACTCCTGACACTCCTGACGCTCCTGACGCTCCTGTAGCGCCTGACGCTCCTGTCGCTCCTGATGCTCCTGACCCTCCTGACGCTCCTGACGCTCCTGATGCTCCTGACGCTCCTGATGCTCCTGACGCTCCTGACGCTCCTGACGTTCCTGACGCTCCTGACGCTCCTGACCCTCCTGACGTTCCTGACGCTCCTGACGTTCCTGACGCTCCTGACACTCCTGTAGCGTCTGACGCTCCTGACACTCCTGACGCTCCTGACCCTCCTGTAGCGCCTGACGCTCCTGACGCTCCTGACGCTCCTGACCCTCCTGACGTTCCTGACGCTCCTGACGTTCCTGATGCTCCTGACACTCCTGTAGCGTCTGACGCTCCTGACGCTCCTGACGTTCCTGATACTCCTGTAGCGCCTGACGCTCCTGTAGCGCCTGACGCTCCTGACTCTCCTGACACTCCTGACCCTCCTGACGCTCCTGACGCTCCTGACGCTCCTGACGCTCCTGACCCTCCTGTAGCGCCTGACGCTCCTGACCCTCCTGTAGCGCCTGACGCTCCTGACGCTCCTGTAGCGCTTGTCGCTCCTGACGCTCCTGACGTTCCTGACGCTCCTGACGTTCCTGACGCTCCTGACACTCCTGTAGCGTCTGACGCTCCTGACGCTCCTGACGTTCCTGACGCTCCTGATACTCCTGTAGCGCCTGACGCTCCTGACGCTCCTGACGCTCCTGACCCTCCTGACGCTCCTGACGCTCCTGACCCTCCTGACCCTCCTGTAGCGCCTGACGCTCCTGACCCTCCTGACGCTCCTGACGCTCCTGACCCTCCTGACGCTCCTGATGCTCCTGACCCTCCTGACGCTCCTGACGCTCCTGTAGCGCCTGACGCTCCTGACGCTCCTGACCCTCCTGTAGCGCCTGACGCTCCTGACGCTCCTGACCCTCCTGACGCTCCTGACGCTCCTGTAGCGCCTGACGCTCCTGACGCTCCTGTAGCGCCTGACGCTCCTGACGCTCCTGTAGCGCCTGACGCTCCTGACACTCCTGACACTCCTGTAGCGCCTGACGCTCCTGACCCTCCTGACCCTCCTGTAGCGCCTGACGCTCCTGACGCTCCTGACTCTCCTGTAGTGCCTGACGCTCCTGACGCTCCTGTAGCACCTGACGCTCCTGACGCTCCTGTAGCACCTGACGCTCCTGACACTCCTGTAGCACCTGACGCTCCTGACGCTCCTGTAGCACCTGACGCTCCTGACGCTCCTGACACTCCTGTAGCACCTGACGCTCCTGACGCTCCTGACCCTCCTGACCCTCCTGTAGCGCCTGACGCTCCTGACCCTCCTGACGCTCCTGTAGCGCCTGACGCTCCTGACGCTCCTGACGCTCCTGACGCTCCTGTAGCACCTGACGCTCCTGACGCTCCTGACCCTCCTGACCCTCCTGTAGCGCCTGACGCTCCTGACACTCCTGACGCTCCTGTAGCGCCTGACGCTCCTGTAGCGCCTGACGCTCCTGTAGCGCCTGACGCTCCTGACGCTCCTGATGCTCCTGACCCTCCTGACCCTCCTGACCCTCCTGACGCTCCTGGACGCTCCTGACCCTCCTGGCGCTCCTGGACGCTCCTGTAGCGCCTGGCGCTCCTGACGCTTCCTGACCCTCCTGTAGCGCCTGACGCTCCTGACGCTCCTGACCCTCCTGGCGTTCCTGGACGTTCCTGTCGCTCCTGACGTTCCTGACGCTCCTGACACTCCTGTAGCGTCTGACGCTCCTGACGCTCCTGACGCTCCTGACGCTCCTGACGCTCCTGTAGCGCCTGACGCTCCTGTAGCGCCTGACGCTCCTGACGCTCCTGACGCTCCTGACCCTCCTGACCCTCCTGATGCTCCTGACGCTCCTGACCCTCCTGACCCTCCTGACGCTCCTGACCCTCCTGTAGCGCCTGACGCTCCTGACGCTCCTGACGCTCCTGACGCTCCTGACCCTCCTGACGCTCCTGACGCTCCTGACGCTCCTGACCCTCCTGACGCTCCTGACGCTCCTGTAGCGCCTGACGCTCCTGACGCTCCTGACCCTCCTGTAGCGCCTGACGCTCCTGACGCTCCTGACGCTCCTGATGCTCCTGACCCTCCTGACGTTCCTGACGCTCCTGATGTTCCTGACGCTCCTGATACTCCTGTAGCGTCTGACGCTCCTGACGCTCCTGACGTTCCTGACGCTCCTGACGCTCCTGACCCTCCTGACGTTCCTGACGCTCCTGACGTTCCTGACGCTCCTGACACTCCTGTAGCGTCTGACGCTCCTGACCCTCCTGTAGCGCCTGACGCTCCTGACGCTCCTGACGCTCCAGACCCTCCTGACGCGTTCCTGACGCTCCTGACGCGTTCCTGATGCTCCTGACACTCCTGTAGCGCCTGACGCTCCTGTCGCTCCTGTCGTTCCTGATACTCCTGTAGCGCCTGTCGCTGATGTAGCTCCTGTGGCTCCTGACTCTCCTGACCCTCCTGACGCTCCTGACGCTCCTGACGCTCCTGACGCTCCTGACCCTCCTGTAGCGCCTGACGCTCCTGACCCTCCTGTAGCTCATGACGCTCCTGACGCTCCTGAAGCGCTTGTCGCTCCTGACGCTCCTGCCGTTCCTGTCTCTCCTGACGTTCCTGACGCTCCTGACACTCCTGTAGCGTCTGACGCTCCTGACGCTCCTGATGTTCCTGACGCTCCTGATACTCCTGTAGCGCCTGACGCTCCTGACGCTCCTGACGCTCCTGACCCTCCTGACGCTCCTGACGCTCCTGACCCTCCTGACCCTCCTGTAGCGCCTGACGCTCCTGACCCTCCTGACGCTCCTGACGCTCCTGACGCTCCTGACCCTCCTGACGCTCCTGACGCTCCTGACCCTCCTGACGCTCCTGACGCTCCTGTAGCGCCTGACGCTCCTGACGCTCCTGACCCTCCTGTAGCGCCTGACGCTCCTGACGCTCCTGACCCTCCTGACGCTCCTGACGCTCCTGTAGCGCCTGACGCTCCTGACGCTCCTGTAGCGCCTGACGCTCCTGACCCTCCTGTAGCGCCTGACGCTCCTGACGCTCCTGACGCTCCTGTAGCGCCTGACGCTCCTGACACTCCTGACACTCCTGTAGCGCCTGACGCTCCTGACCCTCCTGACCCTCCTGTAGCGCCTGACGCTCCTGACGCTCCTGACACTCCTGTAGTGCCTGACGCTCCTGACGCTCCTGTAGCACCTGACGCTCCTGACGCTCCTGTAGCACCTGACGCTCCTGACACTCCTGTAGCACCTGACGCTCCTGACGCTCCTGTAGCACCTGACGCTCCTGACGCTCCTGATACTCCTGTAGCGTCTGACGCTCCTGACGCTCCTGACGTTCCTGACGCTCCTGACGCTCCTGACCCTCCTGACGTTCCTGACGCTCCTGACGTTCCTGACGCTCCTGACACTCCTGTAGCGTCTGACGCTCCTGACACTCCTGACGCTCCTGACCCTCCTGTAGCGCCTGACGCTCCTGACGCTCCTGACGCTCCTGACCCTCCTGACGTTCCTGACGCTCCTGACGTTCCTGATGCTCCTGACACTCCTGTAGCGTCTGACGCTCCTGACGCTCCTGACGTTCCTGATACTCCTGTAGCGCCTGACGCTCCTGTAGCGCCTGACGCTCCTGACTCTCCTGACACTCCTGACCCTCCTGACGCTCCTGACGCTCCTGACGCTCCTGACGCTCCTGACCCTCCTGTAGCGCCTGACGCTCCTGACCCTCCTGTAGCGCCTGACGCTCTGACGCTCCTGTAGCGCTTTGTCGCTCTGACGCTCCTGACGATCCTGACGCTCCTGACGCTCCTGACGCTCCTGACACTCCTGAAGCGACTGACGCTCCTGACGCTCCTGAAGATCCTGACGCTCCTGAAGCTCCTGTAGCGCCTGACGCTCCTGACGCTCCTGACGCTCCTGACCCTCCTGACGCTCCTGAAGCTCCTGACGCTCCTGACCCTCCTGTAGCGCCTGACGCTCCTGACCCTCCTGACGCTCCTGACGCTCCTGACCCTCCTGACGCTCCTGATGCTCCTGACCCTCCTGACGCTCCTGACGCTCCTGTAGCGCCTGACGCTCCTGACGCTCCTGACCCTCCTGTAGCGCCTGACGCTCCTGACGCTCCTGACCCTCCTGACGCTCCTGACGCTCCTGTAGCGCCTGACGCTCCTGACGCTCCTGTAGCGCCTGACGCTCCTGACGCTCCTGTAGCGCCTGACGCTCCTGACACTCCTGACACTCCTGTAGCGCCTGACGCTCCTGACCCTCCTGACCCTCCTGTAGCGCCTGACGCTCCTGACGCTCCTGACACTCCTGTAGTGCCTGACGCTCCTGACGCTCCTGTAGCACCTGACGCTCCTGACGCTCCTGTAGCACCTGACGCTCCTGACACTCCTGTAGCACCTGACGCTCCTGACGCTCCTGTAGCACCTGACGCTCCTGACGCTCCTGATACTCCTGTAGCGCCTGACGCTCCTGACGCTCCTGACGCTCCTGACACTCCTGTAGCGCCTGACGCTCCTGACCCTCCTGACGCTCCTGTAGCACCTGACGCTCCTGACGCTCCTGACGCTCCTGATACTCCTGTAGCGCCTGACGCTCCTGACGCTCCTGACGCTCCTGACACTCCTGTAGCGCCTGACGCTCCTGACCCTCCTGACGCTCCTGTTGCGCCTGACGCTCCTGATGCTCCTGACCCTCCTGTAGCGCCTGACGCTCCTGACCCTCCTGACGCTCCTGACGCTCCTGACGCTCCTGACCCTCCTGACGCTCCTGACGCTCCTGACCCTCCTGACGCTCCTGACGCTCCTGTAGCGCCTGACGCTCCTGACGCTCCTGACCCTCCTGTAGCGCCTGACGCTCCTGACGCTCCTGACCCTCCTGACGTTCCTGACGTTCCTGACGCTCCTGACGTTCCTGACGCTCCTGACACTCCTGTAGCGTCTGACGCTCCTGACGCTCCTGACGTTCCTGACGCTCCTGATACTCCTGTAGCGCCTGACGCTCCTGTAGCGCCTGACGCTCCTGACGCTCCTGACGCTCCTGACACTCCTGACCCTCCTGATGCTCCTGACGCTCCTGACGCTCCTGACCCTCCTGACGCTCCTGACCCTCCTGTAGCGCCTGACGCTCCTGACGCTCCTGACGCTCCTGACGCTCCTGACCCTCCTGACGCTCCTGACGCTCCTGACGCTCCTGACGCTCCTGACCCTCCTGACGCTCCTGACGCTCCTGTAGCGCCTGACGCTCCTGACGCTCCTGACCCTCCTGTAGCGCCTGACGCTCCTGACGCTCCTGACGCTCCTGATGCTCCTGACCCTCCTGACGTTCCTGACGCTCCTGATGTTCCTGACGCTCCTGATACTCCTGTAGCGTCTGACGCTCCTGACGCTCCTGACGTTCCTGACGCTCCTGACGCTCCTGACCCTCCTGACGTTCCTGACGCTCCTGACGTTCCTGACGCTCCTGACACTCCTGTAGCGTCTGACGCTCCTGACCCTCCTGTAGCGCCTGACGCTCCTGACGCTCCTGACGCTCCTGACCCTCCTGACGTTCCTGACGCTCCTGACGTTCCTGATGCTCCTGACACTCCTGTAGCGTCTGACGCTCCTGACGCTCCTGACGTTCCTGATACTCCTGTAGCGCCTGACGCTCCTGTAGCGCCTGACGCTCCTGACTCTCCTGACACTCCTGACCCTCCTGACGCTCCTGACGCTCCTGACGCTCCTGACCCTCCTGTAGCGCCTGACGCTCCTGACCCTCCTGTAGCGCCTGACGCTCCTGACGCTCCTGTAGCGCTTGTCGCTCCTGACGCTCCTGACGTTCCTGACGCTCCTGACGTTCCTGACGCTCCTGACACTCCTGTAGCGTCTGACGCTCCTGACGCTCCTGATGTTCCTGACGCTCCTGATACTCCTGTAGCGCCTGACGCTCCTGACGCTCCTGACGCTCCTGACCCTCCTGACGCTCCTGACGCTCCTGACCCTCCTGACCCTCCTGTAGCGCCTGACGCTCCTGACCCTCCTGACGCTCCTGACGCTCCTGACGCTCCTGACCCTCCTGACGCTCCTGACGCTCCTGACCCTCCTGACGCTCCTGACGCTCCTGTAGCGCCTGACGCTCCTGACGCTCCTGACCCTCCTGTAGCGCCTGGCGCTCCTGGCGCTCCTGACCCTCCTGACGCTCCTGACGCTCCTGTAGCGCCTGGCGCTCCTGGACGCTCCTGTAGCGCCTGACGCTCCTGACCCTCCTGTAGCGCCTGACGCTCCTGACGCTCCTGACGCTCCTGTAGCGCCTGACGCTCCTGACGCTCCTGACACTCCTGACGCTCCTGACGCTCCTGACCCTCCTGACCCTCCTGTAGCGCCTGACGCTCCTGACACTCCTGTAGCGCCTGACGCTCCTGACGCTTTTGTAGCAGCTGACGCTCCTGACGCTCCTGTAGCACCTGACGCTCCTGACACTCCTGTAGCACCTGACGCTCCTGACGCTCCTGTAGCACCTGACGCTCCTGACGCTCCTGATACTCCTGTAGCGCCTGACGCTCCTGACGCTCCTGACGCTCCTGACACTCCTGTAGCGCCTGACGCTCCTGACCCTCCTGACGCTCCTGTAGCACCTGACGCTCCTGACGCTCCTGACGCTCCTGACGCTCCTGATACTCCTGTAGCGCCTGACGCTCCTGACGCTCCTGACGCTCCTGACACTCCTGTAGCGCCTGACGCTCCTGACCCTCCTGACGCTCCTGACGCTCCTGACGCTCCTGTTGCGCCTGACGCTCCTGACCCTCCTGACCCTCCTGACGCTCCTGACGCTCCTGACGCTCCTGACGCTCCTGACGCTCCTGTAGCGCTTGACGCTCCTGACCCTCCTGACGCTCCTGACGCTCCTGTAGCGCCTGACACTCCTGACCCTCCTGACCCTCCTGACGCTCCTGACGCTCCTGTAACGCCTGACACTCCTGACCCTCCTGACGCTCCTGACGCTCCTGTAGTGCCTGACACTCCTGACGCTCCTGACCCTCCTGACCCTCCTGACGCTCCAGACGCTCCTGTAGTGCCTGACGCTCCTTACCCTCCTGACGCTACTGTAGCGCCTGACGCTCCTGACCCTCCTGACGCTCCTGACGCTCCTGACCCTCCTGACGCTCCTGTAGCGCCTGACGCTCCTGTAGCGCCTGACGCTCCTGACGCTCCTGACCCTCCTGACGCTCCTGTAGCGCCTGACGCTCCTGACCCTCCTGACCCTCCTGACGCTCCTGACGCTCCTGTAGCGCCTGACGCTCCTGACCCTCCTGACACTCCTGTAGCGCCTGACGCTCCTGACCCTCCTGACCCTCCTGACGCTCCTGACGCTCCTGTAGCGCCTGACGCTCCTGACCCTCCTGACGCTCCTGACACTCCTGACGCTCCTGATGCTCCTGACCCTCCTGACGCTCCTGACGCTCCTGACGCTCCTGTAGCGCCTGACGCTCCTGTAGCGCCTGACGCTCCTGACCCTCCTGACGCTCCTGTAGCGCCTGACCCTCCTGACGCTCCTGACCCTCCTGACGCTCCTGTAGCGCCTGACGCTCCTGTAGCGCCTGACGCTCCTGACCCTCCTGACGCTCCTGACGCTCCTGACCCTCCTGACGCTCCTGTAGCGCCTGACGCTCCTGTAGCGCCTGTAGCGCCTGACGCTCCTGACCCTCCTGACCCTCCTGACACTCCTGTAGCGCCTGACGCTCCTGACGCTCCTGACCCTCCTGACGCTCCTGACGCTCCTGTAGCTCCTGACGCTCCTGACGCTCCTGTAGCGCCTGACGCTCCTGACGCTCCTGTAGCGCCTGACCCTCCTGACGCTCCTGACGCTCCTGACCCTCCTGACGTTCCTGACGCTCCTGTAGCACCTGACGCTCCTGTAGCGCCTGACGCTCCTGACGCTCCTGTAGCTCCTGACGCTCCTGACGCTCCTGTAGCGCCTGACGCTCCTGACGCTCCTGTAGCGCCTGACCCTCCTGACGCTCCTGACGCTCCTGACCCTCCTGACGTTCCTGACGCTCCTGTAGCACCTGACGCTCCTGTAGCGCCTGACGCTCCTGACGCTCCTGATGCTCCTGACCCTCCTGACGCTCCTGACGCTCCTGACCCTCCTGACGCTCCTGATACTCCTGACCCTCCTGACGCTCCTGACGCTCCTGTAGCGCCTGACGCTCCTGACGCTCCTGTAGCGCCTGCGGTGTCAGGACAGGTGACTGACAGGTGCTGTTTCAGGGCGTGTCGTTCTCGGTGCGTCCGGGGCAGGTGACGGCGCTGGTCGGTCCGTCTGGAGGAGGGAAAAGCTCCTGCATCAGCCTCCTGGAGAACTTCTACCTGCCACAGGGCGGACAGGTGAGTCTGCACCTGCCACAGGGCGGACAGGTGAGTCTGCACCTGCCACAGGGCGGACAGGTGAGTCTGCACCTGCCACAGGCTGGACAGGTGAGTCTGCACCTGCCACAGGGCGGACAGGTGAGTCTGCACCTGCCACAGGGCGGACAGGTGAGTCTGCACCTGCCACAGGGCGGACAGGTGAGTCTTCACCTGCCACAGGGCGGACAGGTGAGTCTGAGCGACAGGTGAGTGTTTTAGATGTTTTACAGTTTCTAAAATAAAATAATTGAAATGTCTCTGACCCTGACCCTGTCTCTGACCCTGACCCTGTCTCTGACCCTGTCTCTGTTGTGTCAGGTGCTGCTGGACGGGCGGCCGGTGCAGACCCTGTCACACCTGTACCTGCACTCTCAGGTGAGTTCTGAGTTTATCGGATTCTCCTCATAGACCGTACATATGAGTGGACATAGCTATCCCGTTAGCCGCTATCCCGTTAGCCGCTATCCCCTTAGCCGCTATCCCGTTAGCCACTATCCCCTTAGCTGCTATCCCGTTAGCCGCCACGTGCCAAACAGGAAGTGCTCCAGGAGGCTTCTTCTCTCCTTTTTCGCATTGACTCACACTGAGATCTTATCGCTCGTCTCTCTGGACCTGCTGCTGTGGCCTCGTCATTTTGGTCTTAAAATGTTTGTATGAACTCACTCTACATGGTTCTGATTTTCTTTCGCTATTTTGTCGCCAAAAAAACCCTGTTCATACATAGAGCCTGGCTCCAGATTCGCTCCTGTAGCCGTTAGCATCGCGAGCCTCATTTGAGCGACGCTAAACGCTGTGGGTGACGTCACACTCACTTCTTTTATACAGTCTATGGTTCTCCTCCTCGGGCAGCGGGTCAAAGGTCACGGGTCACAGGTCAAAGGTCATGGGTCAGAGGTCACGGGTGGCGTCTCAGTGGATGTGTAATAAGAGCAGGATAAGCCCTGCCCCCTCTGTGAGCGCAGACGTGTGGCCGAGTGAGGAACTGCAGCTGCAGCCTGGAAAACTCCCACAGAAGCTCAGAGCGTTTTGTGAGAAATGAACCTGCCCGAGGTCTTCAGGCCTCCACAGCTTCAGAAAGGTCGGATTTTGTCGGATTCTTCTGTATTTTTACAATATGAACTTCTTTTAATCGTCAAAGTGCCTAAAAATCAGCTTTGTAAGTTCTCCTCACCTGCTCCAGCAGCTCAACCTCTGATTGGTCAGAACTGTGTTTCTGACGTCACGTTGGGCTGTAGGAAGTAAACGCAGAAGTGAAAATCTTTTTTCTGGTCATGCGCCAATGAGCAGAGAAAACAGCAGGCGCCATCTTGGATTGATCTTCAGGGTTTCTTACAGTTCTGTGGGCGTCTCCTGCAGGTGGCGCTGGTCGGGCAGGAGCCGGTTCTTTTCGCTCGGAGCGTCGAGGAAAACATCTCATACGGACTGAGTCATGTGACCCGAGAGGACGTGGAACGAGCTGCGAAAGACGCCGACGCCCACGAGTTCATCAGCGCTCTGAGCCGGGGATACGACACCTGTACGACATATATATATATATATATATATATATATATATATATATATATATATATATATATATGTATATATATGTCGCCCCCTTTAGGCGTGGGGGAGAAGGGCGCGCAGTTGTCCGGGGGGCAGAAGCAGAGAGTCGCCATCGCTCGAGCTCTGGTCAGAAACCCCCGAGTCCTGATCCTGGACGAGGCCACGAGCGCCTTAGACGCCCACAGCGAGCACCAGGTACTCCTGCCTGCTCCTGTCTGCTCCTGTCTGCTCCTGTCTGCTCCTGTCTGCTCCTGCTCCTGTCTGCTCCTGCCTGCTCCTGTCTGCTCCTGTCTGCTCCTGCCTCCTCCTGTCTGCTCCTGCCTGCTCCTGTCTGCTCCTGTCTGCTCCTGCCTCCTCCTGTCTGCTCCTGCCTGCTCCTGCCTGCTCCTGTCTGCTCCTGTCTGCTCCTGCCTGCTCCTGCTCCTGCCCTCTCCTGCCTGCTCCTGTCTGCTCCTGCCTGCTCCTGCCTGCTCCTGCCTGCTCCTGCCCCCCTGACCCTGCTCCTATCTGCTCCTGTCGGCGGCAGGTGCAGCAGGCCCTGGCGGGGGTCATGAGCGGTCGCACGGTTCTGGTCGTGGCTCATCGGCTCAGCTCGGTGGAAAAGGCCGATCACATCGTGGTGATCGTGGACGGACGGGTGGAGGAGCAGGGGAGCCACGCCGAGCTCATGGCCCGAGAGCAGGTCTACCACAGACTGGTCCAGAGACAGGTCCAGAGACAGGACCCGGACCAGGACCCGGACCCGGACCAGGGGCCGGACCAGGGGCCGGACCAGGGGCCGGACCAGGACCCGGACCAGGGGCCGGACCAGGTCGCAGGGGGCCGCAGGTGTTGCAGGGAAAGCAGCGATGGAGAAGAGTCCAGGCCTCGATTCTAAGGCCCCGTTCACACGCACACGAATATTTTACAAACAGAAATGTCCCTTTGTTTGTCTCCGTCTTTTACTCACAAACGCAGAATTCACCCCTGAAAACGAATCTTTCTAAAAACTCGGCTAAAGTGGAGATTGTGTAAAACTCCGGTTTGGTGTTTTAGGCGTTTCTCCCGTGTTTCTCCCGTGTTTCTCCCGTGTTTCTCCCGTGTTTCTCCCGTGTTTCTCCCGTGTTTCTCCCGTGTTTCTCTCGTGTTTCTCCCGTGTTTCTTCCGTGTTTCTCCCGTGTTTCTCCCGTGTTTCTCCCGTGTTTCTCCCGTGTTTCTCTCGTGTTTCTTCCGTGTTTCTCCCGTTTTTCTCCCGTGTTTCTCCCGTGTTTCTCCCGTGTTTCTCCCGTGTTTCTCTCGTGTTTCTTCCATGTTTCTTCCGTGTTTCTCCCGTTTTTCTCCCGTGTTTCTCCCGTGTTTCTCCCGTGTTTCTCCCGTGTTTCTTCCGTGTTTCTCCCGTTTTTCTCCCGTGTTTCTCCTGTGTTTCTCCCGTGTTTCTCCCGTGTTTCTTCCGTGTTTCTCCCGTGTTTCTTCCGTGTTTCTCCCATGTTTCTCCTGTCTTTCTCCCGTGTTTCTCCCATGTTTCTTCCGTGTTTCTCCCGTGTTTCTTCCGTGTTTCTCCCGTGTTTCTCCCGTGTTTCTCCCGTGTTTCTCCCGTGTTTCTCCCGTGTTTCTCCCGTGTTTCTCCCGTGTTTCTCCCGTGTTTCTCCCGTGTTTCTCCCGTGTTTCTCCCGTGTTTCTCCCGTGTTTCTCCCGTGTTTCTCCCGTGTTTCTCCCGTGTTTCTCCCGTGTTTCTCCCGTGTTTCTCCCGTGTTTCTCTCGTGTTTCTCCCGTGTTTCTCCCGTGTTTCTCCCGTGTTTCTCCCGTGTTTCTTCCGTGTTTCTCCCGTGTTTCTTCCGTGTTTCTCCCATGTTTCTCCTGTCTTTCTCCCGTGTTTCTCCCGTGTTTCTCCCGTGTTTCTCCCGTGTTTCTCCCGTGTTTCTCTCGTGTTTCTCCCGTGTTTCTCCCGTGTTTCTCCCGTGTTTCTCCCGTGTTTCTCCCGTGTTTCTCCCGTGTTTCTCCTGTGTTTCTCGACTGTTTCTCAGTTGTTTCTCCTGTGTTTCTCCCGTGTTTCTTCCGTGTTTCTCCCGTGTTTCTTCCGTGTTTCTCCCATGTTTCTCCTGTCTTTCTCCCGTGTTTCTCCCGTGTTTCTCTCGTGTTTCTCCCGTGTTTCTCCCATGTTTCTCCCGTGTTTCTCCCGTGTTTCTCCCGTGTTTCTCCCGTGTTTCTTCCGTGTTTCTTCCGTGTTTCTCCCGTGTTTCTCTCGTGTTTCTCCCGTGTTTCTCCCGTGTTTCTCCCGTGTTTCTCCCGTGATTCGTCCGTGTTTCTCCCGTGTTTCTTCCGTGTTTCTCCCGTGTTTCTTCCATGTTTCTCCCGTGTTTCTCCCGTGATTCGTCCGTGTTTCTCCTGTGTTTCTTCCGTGTTTCTCCCGTGATTCGTCCGTGTTTCTCCCGTGTTTCTTCCGTGTTTCTCCCGTGTTTCTCCCGTGTTTCTCCCGTGATTTGTCCGTGTTTTTCCCGTGTTTCTTCCGTGTTTCTCCCGTGATTCGTCCGTGTTTCTCCCGTGTTTCTTCCGTGTTTCTCCCGTGTTTCTCCCGTGTTTCTCCCGTGTTTCTTCCGTGTTTCTCCCATGATTCGTTCGTGTTTCTCCCGTGTTTCTTCCGTGTTTCTCCCGTGTTTCTCCCGTGTTTCTCCCATGATTCTTCCGTGTTTCTCCCGTGTTTCTTCCGTGTTTCTCCCGTGTTTCTTCCGTGTTTCTCCCGTGTTTCTTCCGTGTTTCTCCCGTGTTTCTCCCGTGTTTCTTCCGTGTTTCTCCCGTGTTTCTCCCGTGTTTCTCCCGTGATTCGTCCGTGTTTCTCCCGTGTTTCTCTCGTGTTTCTCCCGTGTTTCTCCCGTGTTTCTTCCGTGTTTCTCCCGTGTTTCTCCCGTGTTTCTCCCGTGATTTGTCCGTGTTTCTTCCGTGTTTCTCCCGTGTTTCTCCCGTGTTTCTTCCGTGTTTCTCCCGTGTTTCTCCCGTGTTTCTCCCGTGATTTGTCCGTGTTTCTTCCGTGTTTCTCCCGTGTTTCTCCCGTGTTTCTTCCGTGTTTCTCCCGTGTTTCTCCCGTGTTTCTCCCGTGATTTGTCCGTGTTTCTTCCGTGTTTCTCCCGTGTTTCTCCCGTGTTTCTTCCGTGTTTCTCCCGTGTTTCTTCCGTGTTTCTCCCGTGTTTCTTCCGTGTTTCTCCCGTGTTTCTCCCGTGTTTCTTCCGTGTTTCTCCCGTGTTTCTTCCGTGTTTCTCCCGTGTTTCTCCCGTGTTTCTCCCGTGTTTCTTCCGTGTTTCTCCCGTGTTTCTCCCGTGTTTCTCCCGTGATTTGTCCGTGTTTCTCCCGTGTTTCTTCCGTGTTTCTGGCTTCTCTCCGATTTTCTGCGTCAAAACTCCTGAATCTGAGGCCCTGTTGGCTGCAGAGCGTTTTCCTTCTTCCTGCACTGCCCCTAGAGGCTCGGCGTAGTTTTCTGAAAACGATGCTGTTGCACGATGTTATTTTGGAAAACGGAGCGAGGGAAATATTCGTTTTTAAAACTATCCGTGTCCGTGTAAACGTGTCTGTGGGTCTGAGGAGCTTCTGTTTTTCTGTGTAAATGTCGACAAAGGAGAAACAAACTGCTGAAGTCGCCTCATCAAACTCAAACCTACAACAACTGTGTCCATCGTTTGTGCTGCTTTAGTTCAGTTTGTGATTCTGGTTCTTCAGATATTCAGTTTTATTTTGGTCGATGACGTCGTCTAGAACCTCAGAATGTGAAACAGCCTCAAAACAGGAAGAAAATGATGGAAACCGTTTGTATTTGGTTTGTGCTGTTTTGTGCTGTGACAGTTTCATTTGTGGGAGTTTATTTCTAAAATAAAGAAACGACCTGAGGCTGAGGAAAAGTCTGTGTTATTATAAAATCTGAATCAAAGTAAAAGACTAAAGACAAACAGACTTTTCCACATTTCCACAGAAAAACATGAACAGAAGCTCCACAGACTCGTTGGAGAAAATCGCTTTAAACAAACTCAGGATCCTTCATATTTATTCTGGATGTTGGTTTATATTTTTATTTGAAATGTTTGAGTCATCTAGGGATCTCTCCTGGGCCTCATGGTGAACAGTACGAGGCTCCGCCCACATGTTTACATCAGTGAGTAATGCAGATTTATTCTTACCTCATTTACTTCTGTTCTGATTTGTTCTTTCGGTTCCGGGCGATTGTTGTTTTTTTTTATTTTATTTCCTGTTTTATTTCATTTCTACTTTTCTGTGTTGAACTCCACACAGACGTTTGGCTTTTTATTCTACATGAAAACTATAAACTGTTTTTTTCCTTTGTGCCTTTGTGAAGAAGCTTTAGCGACGACAAAAACACTGGAAATGTCTGTAAATAAAAATGATGAAGTGAAATGTTGTATTTTCATTATTTTCATGACCCTCAGTCTCACGTCGAGTGTTTGTTTTTAATGTGAATTCAGATTGTTTGGATTAAACAGAGAAAACAGGACATGATAAATGGAAAAAAGAGTGAAAATACAGTTGCCCCCAACCTGAAGTCAATTCTTCTCATTCTTAAAGCGCAGCCACTTTGTCTTTATGGTTTTTTAATCGTTTTAACTTCAGTTCAGATGTTTGGTGCCACTGAAGTGGGTCAAACTGAGAAAACACAGGACCCTGTGTCTGTCCCAACAGATTTACCCCAAAACCACTGATTTGCCCCAGTTTTACACAGAAATGTCCCAGTGTCTTTATTTTTGACCAGTTTGACCCCTGCAACAGTAAAGAGGCAGAAACTGTCGTTTGTTTGAGTAAAATACAGAAAATCTGCGTAAAAACGACCAAAACACAAAGAAAATGTGACTTTTTCTTTGTGTTTTGGTCAAATGAGCCAAAAATATTCACTCACTCGATGTTTTATTGTGGAAAACGAACGAACAAAAGACCGAAACAGAAGAGAAGAACGAACAAATGAAGGAACGAAAGGATGAAAAAGAACAGAAGAAAGAACGAAAGAAACAACAAAAAAGAAAAGAACAGACAGGAATGAAATGACAAAAAAGAACAGAAGAATGAACAGAAGAATGAACGAAAGGATGAAAAGGAAAGAGCAAAAGAAAGGAAACTGGTGTAAATCTGGTGCAGTAGATTTGGATTTCGTTCCGTCCCGAATGACAATAAATGTTGCACCAATGACTGGACAAAGCAGTGTTTTATTGTGAAGGGTCAGGCCCGGATGGGCTCGGGTCTCTGGTGTTTTATTGTGAAGGGTCAGGCCCGGATGGGCTCGGGACTCTGGTGTTTTATTGTGAAGGGTCAGGCCCGGATGGGCTCGGGACTCTGGTGTTTTATTGTGAAGGGTCAGGCCCGGATGGGCTCGGGACTCTGGTGTTTTATTGTGAAGGGTCAGGCCCGGATGCGCTCGGGACTCTGGTGTTTTATTGTGAAGGGTCAGGCCCGGATGGGCTCGGGACTCTGGTGTTTTATTGTGAAGGGTCAGGCCCGGATGGGCTCGGGTCTCTGGTGTTTTATTGTGAAGGGTCAGGCCCGGATGGGCTCGGGACTCTGGTGTTTTATTGTGAAGGGTCAGGCCCGGATGCGCTCGGGACTCTGGTGTTTTATTGTGAAGGGTCAGGCCCGGATGGGCTCGGGACTCTGGTGTTTTATTGTGAAGGGTCAGGCCCGGATGGGCTCGGGACTCTGGTGTTTTATTGTGAAGGGTCAGGCCCGGATGGGCTCGGGACTCTGGTGTTTTATTGTGAAGGGTCCAGGCCCGGATGGGCTCGGGACTCTGGTGTTTTATTGTGAAGGGTCAGGCCCGGATGGGCTCGGGACTCTGGTGTTTTATTGTGAAGGGTCAGGCCCGGATGGGCTCGGGACTCTGGTGTTTTATTGTGAAGAGTCAGGCCCGGATGGGCTCGGGACTCTGGTGTTTTATTGTGAAGGGTCAGGCCCGGATGGGCTCGGGACTCTGGTGTTTTATTGTGAAGGGTCAGGCCCGGATGGGCTCGGGACTCTGGTGTTTTATTGTGAAGGGTCAGGCCCGGATGCGCTCGGGACTCTGGTGTTTTATTGTGAAGGGTCAGGCCCGGATGGGCTCGGGACTCTGGTGTTTTATTGTGAAGGGTCAGGCCCGGATGGGCTCGGGTCTCTGGTGTTTTATTGTGAAGGGTCAGGCCCGGATGGGCTCGGGACTCTGGTGTTTTATTGTGAAGGGTCAGGCCCGGATGGGCTCGGGACTCTGGTGTTTTATTGTGAAGGGTCAGGCCCGGATGCGCTCGGGTCTCTGGTGTTTTATTGTGAAGGGTCAGGCCCGGATGGGCTCGGGACTCTGGTGTTTTATTGTGAAGGGTCAGGCCCGGATGGGCTCGGGACTCTGGTGTTTTATTGTGAAGGGTCAGGCCCGGATGGGCTCGGGACTCTGGTGTTTTATTGTGAAGGGTCAGGCCCGGATGGGCTCGGGACTCTGGTGTTTTTATTGTGAAGGGTCAGGCCCGGATGGGCTCGGGACTCTGGTGTTTTATTGTGAAGGGTCAGGCCCGGATGGGCTCGGGACTCTGGTGTTTTATTGTGAAGGGTCAGGCCCGGATGGGCTCGGGACTCTGGTGTTTTATTGTGAAGGGTCAGGCCCGGATGGGCTCGGGACTCTGGTGTTTTATTGTGAAGGGTCAGGCCCGGATGGGCTCGGGACTCTGGTGTTTTATTGTGAAGGGTCAGGCCCGGATGGGCTCGGGACTCTGGTGTTTTATTGTGAAGGGTCAGGCCCGGATGGGCTCGGGACTCTGGTGTTTTATTGTGAAGGGTCAGGCCCGGATGGGCTCGGGACTCTGGTGTTTTATTGTGAAGGGTCAGGCCCGGATGGGCTCGGGACTCTGGTGTTTTATTGTGAAGGGTCAGGCCCGGATGGGCTCGGGACTCTGGTGTTTTATTGTGAAGGGTCAGGCCCGGATGGGCTCGGGACTATGGTGTTTTTATTGTGAAGAGTCAGGCCCGGATGGGCTCGGGACTCTGGTGTTTTATTGTGAAGAGTCAGGCCCGGATGGGCTCGGGACTCTGGTGTTTTATTGTGAAGGGTCAGGCCCGGATGGGCTCGGGACTCTGGTGTTTTATTGTGAAGGGTCAGGCCCGGATGCGCTCGGGTCTCTGGTGTTTTATTGTGAAGGGTCAGGCCCGGATGCGCTCGGGTCTCTGGTGTTTTATTGTGAAGGGTCAGGCCCGGATGGGCTCGGGACTCTGGTGTTTTATTGTGAAGGGTCAGGCCCGGATGGGCTCGGGACTCTGGTGTTTTATTGTGAAGGGTCAGGCCCGGATGCGCTCGGGACTCTGGTGTTTTTATTGTGAAGGGTCAGGCCCGGATGGGCTCGGGACTCTGGTGTTTTATTGTGAAGGGTCAGGCCCGGATGGGCTCGGGACTCTGGTGTTTTATTGTGAAGGGTCAGGCCCGGATGCGCTCGGGACTCTGGTGTTTTATTGTGAAGGGTCAGGCCCGGATGGGCTCGGGACTCTGGTGTTTTATTGTGAAGGGTCAGGCCCGGATGCGCTCGGGACTCTGGTGTTTTATTGTGAAGGGTCAGGCCCGGATGGGCTCGGGACTCTGGTGTTTTATTGTGAAGGGTCAGGCCCGGATGCGCTCGGGACTCTGGTGTTTTATTGTGAAGGGTCAGGCCCGGATGGGCTCGGGACTCTGGTGTTTTATTGTGAAGGGTCAGGCCCGGATGGGCTCGGGACTCTGGTGTTTTATTGTGAAGGGTCAGGCCCGGATGGGCTCGGGTCTCTGGTGTTTTATTGTGAAGGGTCAGGCCCGGATGCGCTCGGGACTCTGGTGTTTTATTGTGAAGGGTCAGGCCCGGATGCGCTCGGGTCTCTGGTGTTTTATTGTGAAGGGTCAGGCCCGGATGGGCTCGGGACTCTGGTGTTTTATTGTGAAGGGTCAGGCCTGGATGCGCTCGGGACTCTGGTGTTTTATTGTGAAGGGTCAGGCCCGGATGCGCTCGGGACTCTGGTGTTTTATTGTGAAGGGTCAGGCCTGGATGCGCTCGGGACTCTGGTGTTTTATTGTGAAGGGTCAGGCCCGGATGCGCTCGGGACTCTGGTGTTTTATTGTGAAGGGTCAGGCCCGGATGCGCTCGGGACTCTAAACTCTGGCGCAGCTCCGCAGTCTGAGGCCGGTGTTTCGCGCTGCTCCTGCCCGCGGACAGCGCCTCTGCTTCGGCCGCGCTCCCCGGAGGCTCCTCCGGCTCCTCCGGCTCCTCCGGCTCCTCCGGCTCCTCCGGCTCCTCCGGTTCTCCGCGTAAACATGGGGTTCCTGCACCAGCTGCACCTCCTGCTCTGGAAGAACATGACGCTGAAGCGCAGAGGCCCCGTGAGTGACGCGCACGCACCACGCGCACCACACGCACCACGCGCACCACGCGCACACTGCGGTACTCCGGATGCCCTGCAGGAGTTAGACAACACCGCAATGAGGAGGAGAGAGGAGGAGAGTGGAGAGGAGGAGGAGAGAGGAAGAGAGAGGAGGCGAGGAGAGGAGGAGAGAGAGGAGAGGAGGAGAGAGGAGGAGGAGAGAGGAAGAGAGGAGGAGGAGAGAGGAGGAGGAGAGAAGAGGAGGAGAGAGGAGGAGAGAGGAGGAGAGAGGAGGGGAAGAGAGGAGGAGGAGGAGAGGAGAGGAGGAGGAGGAGTAGAGGAGGAGGAGAGAGAGGAGGAGGAGAGAGGAGAGAGAGGAGGAGAGAGAGAGGAGGAGGAGAGAGGAAGAGAGGAGGAGAGAGAGGAGGAGGAGAGAGGAGAGGAGGAGGAGGAGGAGGAGAGAGGAGGAGGAGAGAAGAGGAGGAGAGAGGAGGAGAGAGGAGGAGAGAGAGGAGGAGGAGAGAGGAAGAGAGGAGGAGGAGAGAGGAGGAGAGAGAGGAGGAGGAGAGAGCAGAGGAGGAGGAGGAGGAGAGAGGAGGAGGAGAGAGGAGGAGGAGAGAGGAAGAGAGGAGGAGGAGGAGGAGAGAGGAGGAGAGAGGAGGAGGAGAGAGGAAGAGAGGAGGAGGAGAGAGGAGAGGAGGGGAGGAGAGAGGAGGAGGAGAGAGGAAGAGAGGAGGAGAGAGGAGAGGAGGAGGAGGAGGGGAGGAGGAGGAGTTCTCTCTATTAAACTCGTGTTGTTCTCACAGCCTCAGGTTCCTTCACTCTGATGTAGATAAACCGTCTGTTCTCCTGAGGAAATGTCCCGCAGTGGAGCTTTACCCTCATGATCTTTACCCTCATGATCTTTACCCTCATGATCTTCACCCTCATGATCTTTACCCTCCATGATCTTTACCCTCATGATCTTTACCCTCATGATCTTTACCCTCCATGATCTTTACCCTCATGATCTTTACCCTCATGATCTTTACCCTCATGATCTTCACCCTCATGATCTTTACCCTCCATGATCTTTACCCTCATGATCTTTACCCTCATGATCTTCACCCTCATGATCTTTACCCTCCATGATCTTTACCCTCATGATCTTTACCCTCATGATCTTTACCCTCCATGATCTTCACCCTCATGATCTTTACCCTCATGATCTTTACCCTCCATGATCTTTACCCTCATGATCTTTACCCTCATGATCTTTACCCTCATGAGCTTTACCCTCCATGATCTTTACCCTCCATGATCTTTACCCTCATGACCTTTACCCTCCATGAGCTTTACCCTCCATGATCTTTACCCTCCATGATCTTTACCCTCATGATCTTTACCCTCATGACCTTTACCCTCCATGAGCTTTACCCTCCATGATCTTTACCCTCCATGATCTTTACCCTCCATGATCTTTACCCTCATGATCTTTACCCTCATGATCTTCACCCTCATGATCTTTACCCTCCATGATCTTTACCCTCCATGATCTTTACCCTCATGATCTTTACCCTCCATGATCTTTACCCTCATGATCTTTACCCTCATGATCTTTACCCTCCATGATCTTTACCCTCATGATCTTTACCCTCATGATCTTTACCCTCCATGATCTTTACCCTCATGATCTTTACCCTCATGATCTTTACCCTCCATGATCTTTACCCTCCATGATCTTTACCCTCATGATCTTTACCCTCCATGATCTTTACCCTCATGATCTTTACCCTCCATGATCTTTACCCTCATGATCTTCACCCTCATGATCTTTACCCTCCATGATCTTTACCCTCATGATCTTTACCCTCCATGATCTTTACCCTCATGATCTTTACCCTCCATGATCTTTACCCTTCATGATCTTTACCCTCATGATCTTTACCCTCATGATCTTTACCCTCATGATCTTTACCCTCCATGATCTTTACCCTCCATGATCTTTACCCTCATGATCTTTACCCTCATGATCTTTACCCTCCATGATCTTCACCCTCATGATCTTTACCCTCATGATCTTTACCCTCCATGATCTTTACCCTCATGATCTTTACCCTTCATGATCTTTACCCTTCATGATCTTTACCCTCATGATCTTTACCCTCATGATCTTTACCCTCCATGATCTTTACCCTCCATGATCTTTACCCTCATGATCTTTACCCTCCATGATCTTTACCCTCATGATCTTTACCCTCCATGATCTTTACCCTCATGATCTTCACCCTCATGATCTTTACCCTCCATGATCTTTACCCTCATGATCTTTACCCTCCATGATCTTTACCCTCATGATCTTTACCCTCATGATCTTTACCCTCATGATCTTTACTCTTCATGATCTTTACTCTCCATGATCTTTACCCTCCATGATCTTTACCCTCATGAGCTTTACCCTCCATGATCTTTACCCTCCATGATCTTTACCCTCCATGATCTTTACCCTCATGATCTTTACCCTCCATGATCTTTACCCTCATGATCTTTACCCTCATGATCTTTACTCTCCATGATCTTTACCCTCATGATCTTCACCCTCATGATCTTTACCCTCCATGATCTTTACCCTCATGATCTTTACCCTCATGATCTTTACCCTCCATGATCTTTACCCTCATGATCTTTACCCTCCATGATCTTTACCCTCATGATCTTTACCCTCATGATCTTTACCCTCCATGATCTTTACCCTCATGATCTTTACCCTCATGATCTTTACCCTCATGATCTTTACCCTCATGATCTTTACCCTCATGATCTTTACCCTCATGATCTTTACCCTCATGATCTTCACCCTCATGATCTTTACCCTCCATGATCTTTACCCTCCATGATCTTTACCCTCATGATCTTTACCCTCCATGATCTTTACCCTCATGATCTTTACCCTCATGATCTTTACCCTCCATGATCTTTACCCTCATGATCTTTACCCTCCATGATCTTTACCCTCATGATCTTTACCCTCCATGATCTTTACCCTCATGATCTTTACCCTCATGATCTTTACCCTCATGATCTTCACCCTCATGATCTTTACCCTCCATGATCTTTACCCTCATGATCTTCACCCTCATGATCTTTACCCTCCATGATCTTTACCCTCATGATCTTTACCCTCATGATCTTTACCCTCCATGATCTTTACCCTCATGATCTTTACCCTCATGATCTTCACCCTCATGATCTTTACCCTCATGATCTTCACCCTCATGATCTTTACCCTCATGATCTTTACCCTCATGATCTTCACCCTCATGATCTTTACCCTCCATGATCTTTACCCTCATGATCTTCACCCTCATGATCTTTACCCTCCATGATCTTTACCCTCATGATCTTTACCCTCATGATCTTTACCCTCCATGATCTTTACCCTCATGATCTTCACCCTCATGATCTTTACCCTCCATGATCTTTACCCTCATGATCTTTACCCTCATGATCTTCACCCTCATGATCTTTACCCTCATGATCTTCACCCTCATGATCTTTACCCTCCATGATCTTTACCCTCATGATCTTCACCCTCATGATCTTTACCCTCCATGATCTTTACCCTCATGATCTTCACCCTCATGATCTTCACCCTCATGATCTTTACCCTCCATGATCTTTACCCTCATGATCTTTACCCTCCATGATCTTTACCCTCATGATCTTCACCCTCATGATCTTCACCCTCATGATCTTTACCCTCCATGATCTTTACCCTCATGATCTTTACCCTCATGATCTTTACCCTCATGATCTTCACCCTCATGATCTTTACCCTCATGATCTTCACCCTCATGATCTTTACCCTCCATGATCTTTACCCTCATGATCTTTACCCTCATGATCTTTACCCTCCATGATCTTTACCCTCATGATCTTCACCCTCATGATCTTTACCCTCCATGATCTTTACCCTCATGATCTTTACCCTCATGATCTTCACCCTCATGATCTTTACCCTCATGATCTTCACCCTCATGATCTTTACCCTCCATGATCTTTACCCTCATGATCTTCACCCTCATGATCTTTACCCTCCATGATCTTTACCCTCATGATCTTCACCCTCATGATCTTCACCCTCATGATCTTTACCCTCCATGATCTTTACCCTCATGATCTTTACCCTCCATGATCTTTACCCTCATGATCTTCACCCTCATGATCTTCACCCTCATGATCTTCACCCTCATGATCTTTACCCTCCATGATCTTTACCCTCCATGATCTTTACCCTCATGATCTTTACCCTCATGATCTTTACCCTCATGATCTTTACCCTCCATGATCTTTACCCTCATGATCTTTACCCTCATGATCTTTACCCTCCATGATCTTTACCCTCATGATCTTTACCCTCATGATCTTTACCCTCCATGATCTTTACCCTCATGATCTTTACCCTCATGATCTTTACCCTCATGATCTTCACCCTCATGATCTTTACCCTCCATGATCTTTACCCTCATGATCTTCACCCTCCATGATCTTTACCCTCATGATCTTTACCCTCATGATCTTTACCCTCCATGATCTTTACCCTCATGATCTTTACCCTCATGATCTTTACCCTCCATGATCTTTACCCTCCATGATCTTTACCCTCATGATCTTTACCCTCATGATCTTTACCCTCATGATCTTTACCCTCATGATCTTCACCCTCATGATCTTTACCCTCATGATCTTTACCCTCCATGATCTTTACCCTCATGATCTTTACCCTCATGATCTTTACCCTCCATGATCTTCACCCTCATGATCTTCACCCTCATGATCTTTACCCTCATGATCTTTACCCTCATGATCTTTACCCTCATGATCTTCACCCTCATGATCTTTACCCTCCATGATCTTTACCCTCATGATCTTTACCCTCCATGATCTTCACCCTCATGATCTTTACCCTCATGATCTTTACCCTCATGATCTTTACCCTCATGATCTTTACCCTCCATGATCTTCACCCTCATGATCTTCACCCTCATGATCTTTACCCTCATGATCTTTACCCTCATGATCTTTACCCTCATGATCTTCACCCTCATGATCTTTACCCTCCATGATCTTTACCCTCATGATCTTTACCCTCATGATCTTTACCCTCCATGATCTTCACCCTCATGATCTTCACCCTCATGATCTTTACCCTCATGATCTTTACCCTCATGATCTTTACCCTCATGATCTTCACCCTCATGATCTTTACCCTCCATGATCTTTACCCTCATGATCTTTACCCTCATGATCTTCACCCTCATGATCTTTACCCTCATGATCTTTACCCTCATGATCTTTACCCTCATGATCTTTACCCTCCATGATCTTCACCCTCATGATCTTCACCCTCATGATCTTCACCCTCATGATCTTTACCCTCCATGATCTTTACCCTCCATGATCTTTACCCTCATGATCTTCACCCTCATGATCTTCACCCTCATGATCTTCACCCTCATGATCTTTACCCTCCATGATCTTTACCCTCCATGATCTTTACCCTCATGATCTTTACCCTCATGATCTTTACCCTCATGATCTTTACCCTCCATGATCTTTACCCTCATGATCTTTACCCTCATGATCTTTACCCTCCATGATCTTTACCCTCATGATCTTTACCCTCATGATCTTTACCCTCCATGATCTTTACCCTCATGATCTTTACCCTCCATGATCTTTACCCTCATGATCTTTACCCTCATGATCTTTACCCTCATGATCTTCACCCTCATGATCTTTACCCTCCATGATCTTTACCCTCATGATCTTCACCCTCCATGATCTTTACCCTCATGATCTTTACCCTCATGATCTTCACCCTCCATGATCTTTACCCTCATGATCTTTACCCTCATGATCTTTACCCTCATGATCTTCACCCTCATGATCTTTACCCTCATGATCTCTGTGGATCTTAGAAAAGCTCAAACTCAGTATTTTAGCCTCAGTTTTTATCGTTTGAACAGGTTCTGCAAAAATAAGATAAAACTGTGTCCGTCTGAGGCTCTTCAGGTTCAGTTTAAACGTTTAAAGAAACAAAACACATATAAAATATAAATATCATGTATATAATAAATATCATGTATATAATAAATATCATGTATATAATAAATATCATGTATATAATAAATCACAGTTTCCGAGCGCAGCAGAACTGGAGGTAAACTTCTGTCTCAGAGTTTAATGTTTTAAAACACAAAAACACCAAAGTGTTTGTGGTTCACTGGATTTTTCTGCATTTTATAGACTTAATGATCCTGAAGTGTTGGACTGTTCCTCCTCCTGCTGCGCCTCCTGCTGCTGTTCCTCCTCCTCCTGTTCCTCCTCCTGCTGTTTCTCCTGCTGTTCCTCCTCCTGCTGTTCCTCCTCCTGCTGTTCCTCCTGCTGTTCCTCCTGTTGTTCCTCCTGCTGTTCCTCCTGCTGTTCCTCCTGTTGTTCCTCCTGCTGTTCCTCCTGCTGCTGTTCCTCCTGTTGTTCCTCCTCCTGCTGTTCCTCCTGCTGTTCCTCCTGTTGTTCCTCCTCCTGCTGTTCCTCCTGCTGTTCCTCCTGTTGTTCCTCCTCCTGCTGTTCCTCCTCCTGCTGTTCCTCCTGCTGTTCCTCCTCCTGCTGTTCCTCCTGCTGTTCCTCCTGTTGTTCCTCCTCCTGCTGTTCCTCCTCCTGCTGTTCCTCCTGTTGTTCCTCCTGCTGTTCCTCCTTCTGTTCCTCCTCCTGCTGTTCCTCCTCCTGCTGTTCCTCCTCCTGCTGTTCCTCCTCCTGTTCCTCTTGTTGTTCCTCCTGTTGTTCCTCCTGCTGTTCCTCCTCCTGCTGTTCCTCCTGCTGTTCCTCCTGCTGTTCCTCCTCCTGTTGTTCCTCCTCCTGCTGTTCCTCCTGCTGTTCCTCCTCCTGCTGTTCCTCCTCCTGCTGTTCCTCCTCCTGCTGTTCCTCCTGCTGTTCCTCCTCCTGCTGCGCCTCCTGCTGTTCCTCCTGCTGTTCCTCCTGCTGTTCCTCCTCCTGCTGTTCCTCCTGCTGTTCCTCCTGCTGTTCCTCCTGCTGCTGTTCCTCCTCCTGCTGTTCCTCCTCCTGCTGTTCCTCCTGCTGTTCCTCCTCCTGCTGCGCCTCCTGCTGTTCCTCCTGCTGTTCCTCCTGCTGTTCCTCCTGCTGTTCCTCCTCCTGTTGTTCCTCCTCCTGCTGTTCCTCCTGCTGTTCCTCCTCCTGCTGTTCCTCCTCCTGCTGTTCCTCCTCCTGCTGTTCCTCCTGCTGTTCCTCCTCCTGCTGCGCCTCCTGCTGTTCCTCCTGCTGTTCCTCCTGCTGTTCCTCCTCCTGCTGTTCCTCCTGCTGTTCCTCCTGCTGTTCCTCCTGCTGTTCCTCCTCCTGCTGTTCCTCCTCCTGCTGTTCCTCCTCCTGCTGTTCCTCCTGCTGTTCCTCCTCCTGCTGCGCCTCCTGCTGTTCCTCCTGCTGTTCCTCCTGCTGTTCCTCCTCCTGCTGTTCCTCCTCCTGCTGTTCCTCCTGCTGTTCCTCCTGCTGTTCCTCCTCCTGCTGTTCCTCCTCCTGCTGTTCCTCCTCCTGCTGTTCCTCCTGCTGTTCCTCCTCCTGCTGTTCCTCCTCCTGCTGTTCCTCCTCCTGCTGTTCCTCCTGCTGTTCCTCCTCCTGCTGTTCCTCCTCCTGCTGTTCCTCCTCCTGCTGTTCCTCCTGCTGTTCCTCCTCCTGCTGTTCCTCCTCCTGCTGTTCCTCCTCCTGCTGTTCCTCCTCCTGCTGCGCCTCCTGCTGTTCCTCCTGCTGTTCCTCCTGCTGTTCCTCCTCCTGCTGTTCCTCCTGCTGTTCAGAGTCAAACTGACCCCAGCCTCGGGGTCAAACTGACCCCAGCCTCAGAGTCAAACTGACCCCAGCCTCAGGGTCAAACTGACCCCAGCCTCAGGGTCAAACTGACCCCAGCCTCAGAGTCAAACTGACCCCAGCCTCAGGGTCAAACTGACCCCAGCCTCAGAGTCAAACTGACCCCAGCCTCGGGGTCAAACTGACCCCAGCCTCAGAGTCAAACTGACCCCAGCTTCGGGGTCAAACTGACCCCAGCCTCAGAGTCAAACTGACCCCAGCCTCGGGGTCAAACTGACCCCAGCCTCGGGGTCAAACTGACCCCAGCCTCAGAGTCAAACTGACCCCAGCCTCAGAGTCAAACTGACCCCAGCCTCGGGGTCAAACTGACCCCAGCCTCAGAGTCAAACTGACCCCAGCTTCAGGGTCAAACTGACCCCAGCCTCAGAGTCAAACTGACCCCAGCCTCAGAGTCAAACTCACCCCAGCCTCAGGGTCAAACTGACCCCAGCTTCAGGGTCAAACTGACCCCAGCCTCGGGGTCAAACACTTGTTGCCCCTGAGCAGAAGCAAAAACATTTAAAATATTTAAATTTTTGTGGATTTTGACAAAATGGGAAAAATCAAATGTGACGATGACAAAAACTTCTGGAGTTTTTCTGTGGGAAAAACTGGAGCTGAGTTCAGAACAACAGAAACTCTGAGCCTGGTACCTCCTCCTCCTCCTCCTCCTCCTCTCCTCCTCCTCCTCCTCCTCCTCCTCCTCCTCCTCCTCCTCCTCCTCCTCCTCCTCCTCCCCTCCTCCTCCTCCTCCTCCCTCCTCCTCCTCCTCCTCCTCCCCTCCTCCCCTCCTCCTCTCCTCCCTCCTTTCCTCTCTCCTCTCTCCTCCCTCCTCCCTCCTCCTCCTCCTCCTCCTCCTCTCCTCCCTCCTCCTCCTCTCCTCCCTCCTTTCCTCTCTCCTCTCTCCTCCCTCCTCCTCCTCCCTCCTCCTCCTCCTCTCTCCTCCTCCCTCCTCCCTCTTCTCTCCTCCTCCTCCTCCCTCCTCCTCTCCTCCTCTCCTCCTCCTCCTCCTCTCTCCTCCCTCCTCTCTCCTCTCTCCTCCCTCCTCCCTCCTCCTCCTCTCTCCTCCCTCCTCTCTCCTCCCTCCCCCCTCTTCCCTCTTCTCTCCTCCTCCTCCTCCTCCTCTCTCCTCCCTCCTCCCTCCTCCCTCCTCTCCTCCTGTCGTCTCCTTATGTCGTCTCTCTCTCTCTCTGCTTTTCTCTCTCTTCTTCTTCTTCCTCCTTTTGTCCTTTGTCTTCTCATTCCTCATCAGACACTGACCCTTTGTGCTTCTCAATGTCGTCACTTCTGGACCTTCTCTCTCTCCTCTCCTCTCCTCTCCTCCCTCTCTCCTCTCGTCCTCCCTCTCTCCTCTCTCTCTCCTCTCCTCCCTCTCTCCTCTCGTCCTCCCTCTCTCCTCTCGTCCTCCCTCTCTCCTCTCTCTCTCCTCTCCTCCCTCTCTCCTCTCTCTTCTCTCTCTCATCTCATCCTCACTCCTCCCTCTCTCTCCTCTCCTCCCTCTCTCCTCTCCTCCCTCTCTCCTCTCTCCTCTCTCTCTCATCTCGTTCTCACTCCTCCCTCTCTCCTCTCCTCCCTCTCTCCTCTCTCTTCTCTCTCTCATCTCGTTCTCACTCCTCTCTCTCTCCTCTCCTCCCTCAGTAAATAAATAAAATTATCTGTTATTTTCTGAGACTCAGACAAACTTAATTTATTGATCCACAGGGAAATGATTTGGACTCTTGGTTCAGTCCTGGTTTAGTCCTGGTTTAATCCTGGTTTAGTCCTGGTTCAGTCCTGGTTCAGTCCTGGTTTAGTCCTGGTTCAGTCCTGGTTCAGTCCTGGTTTAGTCCTGGTTCAGTCCTGGTTTAGTCCTGGTTTAGTCCTGGTTCAGTCCTGGTTCAGTCCTGGTTTAGTCCTGGTTCAGTCCTGGTTTAGTCCTGGTTCAGTCCTGGTTTAGACCTGGTTTAGTCCTGGTTCAGTCCTGGTTTAGACCTGGTTCAGTCCTGGTTCAGTCCTGGTTCAGTCCTGGTTCAGTCCTGGTTCAGTCCTGGTTCAGTCCTGGTTCAGTCCTGGTTCAGTCCTGGTCTTGTGTCTTGTGTTTTGTTCCAGTGGGTTTTGGCGTTCGAGATCTTCATTCCTCTCGTCTTGTTCTTCATCCTCCTCGGACTCAGGCAGAAGAAACCTGCACTGCCCGTCAAAGAAGGTGACCACAACCCGGACCTGGTTTAGACCTGGTTTAGACCTGGTTTAGACCTGGTTTAGACCTGGTTTAGTCCTGGTTTAGTCCTGGTTTAGACCTGGTTTAGACCTGGTTTAGACCTGGTTTAGTCCTGGTTTAGTCCTGGTTTAGTCCTGGTTCAGTCCTGGTTCAGTCCTGGTTTAGTCCTGGTTTAGTCCTGGTTTAGACCTGGTTTAGACCTGGTTTAGTCCTGGTTTAGTCCTGGTTTAGACCTGGTTCAGTCCTGGTTTAGACCTGGTTTAGACCTGGTTTAGTCCTGGTTTAGATCTGGTTTAGTCCTGGTTTAGACCTGGTTTAGACCTGGTTTAGTCCTGGTTTAGACCTGGTTTAGTCCTGGTTTAGACCTGGTTCAGTCCTGGTTCAGTCCTGGTTTAGTCCTGGTTCAGTCCTGGTTCAGTCCTGGTTTAGTCCTGGTTTAGTCCTGGTTCAGTCCTGGTTTAGACCTGGTTTAGACCTGGTTTAGTCCTGGTTTAGTCCTGGTTTAGACCTGGTTTAGTCCTGGTTTAGACCTGGTTTAGACCTGGTTTAGACCTGGTTTAGACCTGGTTTAGTCCTGGTTTAGTCCTGGTTTAGACCTGGTTTAGACCTGGTTTAGACCTGGTTTAGTCCTGGTTTAGTCCTGGTTTAGTCCTGGTTCAGTCCTGGTTCAGTCCTGGTTTAGTCCTGGTTTAGTCCTGGTTTAGACCTGGTTTAGACCTGGTTTAGTCCTGGTTTAGTCCTGGTTTAGACCTGGTTCAGTCCTGGTTTAGACCTGGTTTAGACCTGGTTTAGTCCTGGTTTAGATCTGGTTTAGTCCTGGTTTAGTCCTGGTTTAGACCTGGTTTAGTCCTGGTTTAGTCCTGGTTTAGTCCTGGTTTAGACCTGGTTTAGTCCTGGTTTAGTCCTGGTTTAGACCTGGTTTAGACCTGGTTTAGACCTGGTTTAGTCCTGGTTTAGACCTGGTTTAGACCTGGTTTAGTCCTGGTTTAGACCTGGTTTAGACCTGGTTTAGTCCTGGTTTAGTCCTGGTTTAGACCTGGTTTAGACCTGGTTTAGTCCTGGTTTAGTCCTGGTTTAGACCTGGTTTAGACCTGGTTTAGACCTGGTTTAGTCCTGGTTTAGTCCTGGTTTAGTCCTGGTTCAGTCCTGGTTCAGTCCTGGTTTAGTCCTGGTTTAGTCCTGGTTTAGACCTGGTTTAGTCCTGGTTTAGTCCTGGTTTAGACCTGGTTTAGACCTGGTTTAGACCTGGTTTAGTCCTGGTTTAGTCCTGGTTTAGACCTGGTTTAGTCCTGGTTTAGTCCTGGTTTAGACCTGGTTTAGACCTGGTTTAGACCTGGTTTAGTCCTGGTTTAGACCTGGTTTAGACCTGGTTTAGTCCTGGTTTAGACCTGGTTTAGACCTGGTTTAGTCCTGGTTTAGTCCTGGTTTAGACCTGGTTTAGACCTGGTTTAGTCCTGGTTTAGTCCTGGTTTAGACCTGGTTTAGACCTGGTTTAGACCTGGTTTAGTCCTGGTTTAGTCCTGGTTTAGTCCTGGTTCAGTCCTGGTTCAGTCCTGGTTTAGTCCTGGTTTAGTCCTGGTTTAGACCTGGTTTAGACCTGGTTTAGTCCTGGTTTAGTCCTGGTTTAGACCTGGTTCAGTCCTGGTTTAGACCTGGTTTAGACCTGGTTTAGTCCTGGTTTAGATCTGGTTTAGTCCTGGTTTAGACCTGGTTTAGACCTGGTTTAGTCCTGGTTTAGACCTGGTTTAGTCCTGGTTTAGACCTGGTTCAGTCCTGGTTCAGTCCTGGTTTAGTCCTGGTTCAGTCCTGGTTCAGTCCTGGTTTAGTCCTGGTTCAGTCCTGGTTCAGTCCTGGTTCAGTCCTGGTTTAGTCCTGGTTCAGTCCTGGTTTAGACCTGGTTTAGACCTGGTTTAGTCCTGGTTTAGTCCTGGTTTAGACCTGGTTTAGTCCTGGTTTAGTCCTGGTTTAGACCTGGTTTAGTCCTGGTTCAGTCCTGGTTCAGTCCTGGTTTAGTCCTGGTTTAGACCTGGTTTAGTCCTGGTTTAGTCCTGGTTTAGACCTGGTTTAGTCCTGGTTCAGTCCTGGTTTAGTCCTGGTTTAGTCCTGGTTTAGTCCTGGTTTAGACCTGGTTTAGACCTGGTTTAGTCCTGGTTTAGACCTGGTTTAGACCTGGTTTAGTCCTGGTTTAGTCCTGGTTTAGACCTGGTTTAGTCCTGGTTTAGTCCTGGTTTAGACCTGGTTTAGACCTGGTTTAGACCTGGTTTAGTCCTGGTTTAGACCTGGTTTAGACCTGGTTTAGTCCTGGTTTAGACCTGGTTTAGACCTGGTTTAGTCCTGGTTTAGTCCTGGTTTAGACCTGGTTTAGACCTGGTTTAGTCCTGGTTTAGTCCTGGTTTAGACCTGGTTTAGTCCTGGTTCAGTCCTGGTTTAGTCCTGGTTTAGTCCTGGTTTAGTCCTGGTTTAGACCTGGTTTAGACCTGGTTTAGTCCTGGTTTAGACCTGGTTTAGACCTGGTTTAGTCCTGGTTTAGTCCTGGTTTAGACCTGGTTTAGTCCTGGTTTAGTCCTGGTTTAGACCTGGTTTAGACCTGGTTTAGACCTGGTTTAGTCCTGGTTTAGACCTGGTTTAGACCTGGTTTAGTCCTGGTTTAGTCCTGGTTTAGACCTGGTTTAGACCTGGTTTAGTCCTGGTTTAGTCCTGGTTTAGACCTGGTTTAGTCCTGGTTCAGTCCTGGTTTAGTCCTGGTTTAGTCCTGGTTTAGTCCTGGTTTAGACCTGGTTTAGACCTGGTTTAGTCCTGGTTTAGACCTGGTTTAGACCTGGTTTAGTCCTGGTTTAGTCCTGGTTCAGTCCTGGTTCAGTCCGGGTTTAATCCTGGTTTAGACCTGGTTTAGTCCTGGTTTAATCCTGGTTTAGACCTGGTTTAGACCTGGTTTAGTCCTGGTTTAGTCCTGGTTTAGACCTGGTTTAGACCTGGTTTTAGACCTGGTTTAGACCTGGTTTAGACCTGGTTTAGACCTGGTTTAGACCTGGTTTAGTCCTGGTTTAGTCCTGGTTTAGACCTGGTTTAGACCTGGTTTAGTCCTGGTTTAGTCCTGGTTTAGACCTGGTTTAGACCTGGTTTAGACCTGGTTTAGTCCTGGTTTAGACCTGGTTTAGACCTGGTTTTAGTCCTGGTTTAGTCCTGGTTTAGACCTGGTTTAGACCTGGTTTAGACCTGGTTTAGACCTGGTTTAGTCCTGGTTTAGACCTGGTTTAGACCTGGTTTAGTCCTGGTTTAGTCCTGGTTTAGTCCTGGGGTTTTTATTTCAATGTTTTATCTCAAATCCTGACGTGAACATAAATAACGGACCAATCAGACGCCTTCTTTCCCCGAGGCCCCTCCCCCTGGCGTTAGCGACAGGTTTGATTGACAGCGTTGCTAAGGCCCGCCCCTGTCGGCGACACTTTCACCCACATCAGAGTCTGCGGCTGGAGAAAAGATCTGAACATCTGAGGAGTTACAGTGTCAGGAGTGAGTTTGGTTCACAGCTCCTCGTTTCCAGAGCGTTGGAGACGTGTGGAGACACTGTCTCCTTGTATTTGCAGAGGTGCTGGTGCTGGTGCTGGTGTATTTGCAGAGGTGCTGGTGCTGGTGCTGGTGCTGGTGCTGGTGTATTTGCAGAGGTGGTGGTGCTGGTGCTGGGCTGGTGCTGGTGTATTTGCAGAGGTGCTGGTGCTGGTGCTGGTGTATTTGCAGAGGTGCTGGTGCTGGTGCTGGTCCTGGTGTATTTGCAGAGGTGCTGGTGCTGGTGCTGGGCTGTCTCCTTGTATTTGCAGAGGTGGTGGTGCTGGGCTGGTGTATTTGCAGTGGTGCTGGTGCTGGTGCTGGTGTATTTGCAGAGGTGGTGGTGCTGGTGCTGGTGTATTTGCAGTGGTGCTGGTGCTGGTGCTGGTGTATTTGCAGAGGTGGTGGTGCTGGTGCTGGTGTATTTGCAGAGGTGCTGGTGTATTTGCAGAGGTGCTGGTGTATTTGCAGAGGTGCAGGTGTATTTGCAGAGGTGCTGGTGCTGGTGCTGGGCTGTCTCCTTGTATTTGCAGAGGTGGTGGTGCTGGGCTGGTGTATTTGCAGAGGTGCTGGTGCTGGGCTGGTGCTGGTGTATTTGCAGAGGTGCTGGTGCTGGTGCTGGTGTATTTGCAGAGGTGCTGGTGGTGGTGCTGGTGGTGGTGCTGGTGCTGGTGCTGGTGCTGGTGCTGGTGCTGGTGTCCACAGTCCTGCCCCTAAAAACAGTCTGAGAAACTCTCAGACTCAGACTGTGGACGTCTGTGTCACAGAATCGTCCAGAACCACATTTTTCTGGTTTCCGATCTGATTTTTTTAAGCAGTGAAACTTTTCTGTGTAACGTCGTGAAGGAAGTTCGTACTTTGGCTGTAAAAAGTCCATTAGACGATGAAAGTCGATGTTTTCCACGGCGGACTGCGGTCGAGCGTCTAAAGCGGTGAATTGGACCTGTGTCCTCTGGGTTATTTCTTGGACTTGTGGCCGTTTCGAGGCGTTTCTCTTCTGTTAAACGCCTCCTGCAGTGTTGCTGCTGTGGCTTTGCTCTTGTGTTTGTAAATCTCAGTCCTGATGATTCTTCTGTAAGTGAATCGTTGGTGTTAAAGTGGCTCTGCCGGTTCCTCCAGGAGAAACTGTTTGTTTGACTCTGGTTCTGTTGGAGTGAAAAGTCCCACAGCGACACGGCGCCGTTTGGATTTACGGCGCCATAAAGCGAAACGATGCTGCAAAAACACGTGAAACTGTATCGATCTGATCATGTGACTGAATCCGATACTCCTAAAAGAGCCGGATCAGGAGCCGACATCACTAGTTTGAAAAATAAAACTAACCTCGTGTCGCCTGAATCGTCGCATGTTCAGGTTCTGTTTCCTCATCTATCAGAGCTTCTGTCAGGAACAACTCACTGCTTATTTCAGACACGATTCTGTCAAACACAGACGTCCACAGGGACAGTCTGGAGTTCTGACAGTTTCCTCGGCTCTGTGGAGTGGTGTTGTTACGTCAGTGGTGTGTCACGATCGGTGGTGTTACGACCGGTGATTACGGTGTGCCGGTGGTGTTACGATGCGGTGGTGTGCGCGGTGATTCGGTGGTGTTACGGTCGGTGGTGTTACGGTCTGTTACGGTCAGTGGTGTTACGGTCGGTGGTGTTACGGTCGGTGGTGTTACGGTCGGTGGTGTTACGGTCGGTGGTGTTACGGTCGGTGGTGTTACGGTCGGTGGTGTTACGGTCGGTGGTGTTACGGTCGGTGGTGTTACGGTCGGTGGTGTTACGGTCGGTGGTGTTACGGTCGGTGGTGTTGCGATCGGTGGTGTTACGGTCGGTTGTCGGTGCGTTACGTCTAGGTGGTGTTACGGTCGGTGGTACACGACGTCGGTGGGTAAGGCACGGTCGGTGGTGTTACGGCCGTGGTGTTACGATCGGTGGTGCTACGGCCGTGGTGTTAACGGCCGGTGGTATTCTGACGGTCGGTGGTGTTACGGTCGGTGGTGTTACGTCTGTGGTGTTACGGTCGGTGGTGTTACGGTCGGTGGTGTTACGGTCGGTGGTGTTACGGATTACAGGTGGTGTTCACGGTCGGTGGTGTGGTGTTAGGTGGTGTTACGGTGGTGTTACGGTCGGTGGTGTTACGGTCGGTGGTGTTACGGTCGGTGGTGTTACGGTCAGTGGTGTTACGGTCGGTGGTGTTACGGTCGGTGGTGTTACGGTCGGTGGTCGGAGGAGGTCGGTGTGGTGATTGGAGGACTGACGCACCGCTCCTCCTCCAGCGCCGCTCCTCCTCCACCACCGCTCCTCCTCCACCACCGCTCCTCCTCCAGCGCCGCTCCTCCTCCAGCGCCGCTCCTCCTCCAGCGCCGCTCCTCCTCCAGCGCCGCTCCTCCTCCAGCGCCGCTCCTCCTCCAGCGCCGCTCCTCCTCCAGCGCCGCTCCTCCTCCAGCGCCGCTCCTCCTCCAGCGCTGCTTCGACCCAGAGCCACTGGAGGTCCCTTTGACTTCAGTGTTACCAACTCGGCCTTTGGGCATTTGTGATTTCTTTGATGTAAAAACACACTTTTATGTCCTGACCTTTACTTTGTGAAGTCACTTAAATGACATCTTCTCTTGTTTGTGTTACTTTCCTTTGTCCGGAGCACTGGTTTGTAACAAGTGGGTAAAACTGTGGCCGTTGACCTGCACCAGCCCTGCACCAGCACCTCTGCAAATACAAGGAACCAGAGTCTCCACACGTCTCCAACGCTCTGGAAACGAGGAGCTGTGAACCAAACCTGACACTTTAAACCTGTCAGAAAATGACTCAAAAGGAGTGAAATGATCTGTTCTCTTCAAATAATCAACCTGTCGACGAGAATGAAGCGACTCAGAATAAGTCGGGAGAGAATAAATCTGAACCTGGTAAAAGTCTGAAGCTCATGTGGAGATGGAGAGAAGCTTTGGAGCTGTTTAAAGTCACGTTTGTAAAATGTTTTTTGTGATTTGTTTTTTATTCCCAGTCGAGATTCTCACATGGATTTTCTGTTGTTTCTTTTGTGCGTTTGTGTCGCTGGAGCAGTGTGTAAGTCCTGAAGAACCTCCGATACCAGAATAACATGAGAATAACATGAGAATAACATGAGAATAACATGAGAATAACATGAGAATAACAGGAGAATAACATGAGAACATGCGAATAACATGAGAATAACATGAGAACATGAGAATAACATGAGAACATGAGAATAACATGAGAACATGAGAATAACATGAGAATAACATGAGAATAACATGAGAATAACATGAGAATAACATGAGAATAACATGAGAACATGAGAATAACATGAGAATAACATGAGAACATGAGAATAACATGAGAACATGAGAATAACATGAGAACATGAGAATAACATGAGAATAACATGAGAAGAACATGAGAACATGAGAATAACATGAGAATAACATGAGAACATGAGAATAACATGAGAACATGAGAATAACATGAGAACATGAGAATAACATGAGAATAACATGAGAAGAACATGAGAACATGAGAATAACATGAGAATAACATGAGAACATGAGAATAACAGGAGAATAACATGAGAAGAACATGAGAAGAACATGAGAACATGAGAATAACATGAGAACATGAGAATAACAGGAGAATAACATGAGAACATGAGAATAACATGAGAACATGAGAATAACATGAGAATAACATGAGAACATGAGAATAACATGAGAACATGAGAATAACATGAAAATAACATGAGAACATGAGAATAACATGAGAACATGAGAATAACATGAGAACATGAGAATAACATGAGAATAACATGAGAATAACATGAGAACATGAGAATAACATGAGAATAACATGAGAATAACATGAGAATAACATGAGAACATGAGAATAACATGAGAACATGAGAATAACATGAGAATAACATGAGAATAACATGAGAATAACATGAGAATAACATGAGAACATGAGAATAACATGAGAACATGAGAATAACATGAGAACATGAGAATAACATGAGAATAACATGAAAACATGAGAATAACATGAGAATAACATGAGAATAACATGAGAATAACATGAGAATAACATGAGAACATGAGAATAACATGAGAATAACATGAGAATAACATGAGAACATGAGAATAACATGAGAACATGAGAATAACATGAGAATAACATGAGAATAACATGAGAATAACATGAGAATAACATGAGAACATGAGAATAACATGAGAATAACAGGAGAATAACATGAGAATAACATGAGAATAACATGAGAATAACATGAGAACATGAGAACAACACCACTACTGCAGATACTGCAGTTTTCATTACTCCTGTTTTGCCCTTAACCTCTGACCTCTGACCCCTGTGTTCTGTGTGTTTAACCTCCTCAGCTGCAGCGCCACCTGACTCCACCCCCTACCCCCTGACTCCTCCTCTGACTCCACCCCCTCTTTGACCGGGTGTGACCAACATGGAGTTTTTTATCAAGAAAAGTTTGAGATTTGTTAATAATAATAATAATAATAATAATAATAATAATAATAATAATAATAATAATAATAATAATAATAATAATAATATTCACACTTGTACAGGAGATGCAGTTATTTAAAGGCAGTTTTGAAGTTGAAGTTTGGAGTTTTTTATTTCCAAACGTCTTCCTGGTTTGGGACAGAAGCCTGAACAGAGTTTTGGAGATGTTTCCCTTCTCTCCTGTCGCTGACTCAAATCTGAACTTTCACCTCGTCCAAGAATCCTTTCCAGGACATGTTTGTCTTTAAACCCTTTATTTGAAAACGGGGTCCATTCAAATTATAATTTCTCTGATCACAAATAATTGTTTTTTCTAAACTGTACCAAATATTTAAACAAATCTGTTTTAAATAATTTTTACTCAAAGACTTGATAAAAACCTCTGGTCAAACTAAACTGCTTCTGCGTGGGATTAAACTCTGTAATAACATGTTTATAAGCCTTTCTTCTCTGTAATAACACGTTCCTTCCTTGTAATTACACGTTTATAAGCGCTTCTTCTCTGTAATAACATGTTTATAAGCGCTTCTTCTCTGTATTAACACGTTTCTTCTCTGTAATAACACATTTATAAGCGTCTGTTCTCCACCCTCAGCGTTCTACAGCGCCGCCCCTCTCACCTCCGCCGGGATCATCCCCGTGATGCAGTCGCTTTGTCCCGACGGACAAAGGGACGAGTTCGGCTTCCTGCAGTACAGCAACTCCACGTGAGAACCTCCTGCTCCTCCTCTCCTCCTCCTCTCTCCTCCTCTCCTCTTCTTCTCCTCTCTCCTCCTCCTCCTCTCCTCCTCCTCCTCTCCTCCTCTCCTCCTCCTCTCTCCTCCTCTCCTCTTCTTCTCCTCTCTCCTCCTCCTCCTCTCCTCCTTCTCTCTCCTCCTCCTCTCTCCTCCTCTCCTCTTCTTCTCTCTCCTCCTCCTCTCCTCCTCTCCTCCTCCTCCTCTCCTCCTCTCCTCCTCCTCTCCTCCTCTCTCCTCCTCCTCTCTCCTCCTCTCCTCCTCCTCTCCTCCTCCTCTCCTCCTCTCTCCTCTCTCCTCCTCTCCTCCTCTCCTCCTCTCCTCTCCTCCTCTCCTTCTCTCTCCTCCTCCTCTCCTCTCTCCTCCTCTTCCTCCTCCTCTCTCCTCCTCCTCCTCTCCTCTCTCCTCCTCCTCCTCCTCCTCTCCTCTCTCTCCTCCTCCTCTCCTCCTCTCTCCCTCCTCCTCCCCTCCTCCCCTCTCCCCTCCTCCTCCTCTCCTCCTCTCTCCTCTCTCCTCCTCTCCTCTTCTCCTCCTCCTCTCCTCCTCTCTCCTCCTCCTCTCCTCCTCCTCTCCTCCTCTCCTCCTCTCCTTCTCTCTCCTCCTCCTCTCCTCTCTCCTCTCTCCTCCTCCTCCTCTCCTCCTCTCTCCTCCTCTCCTCCTCTCCTCCTCTCCTCCTCTCTCCTCCTCCTGTCCTCCTCCTCTCCTCTCTCCTCCTCCTCTCCTCTCTCCTCCTCTCCTCCTCTCCTCCTCTCTCCTCCTCCTCTCCTCCTCTCCTCCTCTCCTCCTCTCTCCTCCTCTCCTCCTCTCCTCCTCCTCTCCTCCTCCTCTCCTCCTCCTCTCCTCCTCTCTCCTCCTCTACTCTCTCCTCCTCTCCTCCTCTCTCCTCCTCTCCTCCTCTCCTCTCTCCTCCTCCTCTCCTCCTCCTCTCCTCTTCTCCTCTCCTCCTCTCCTCCTCTCCTCTCTCCTCCTCCTCTCCTTCTCTCTCCTCTCCTTCTCTCTCCTCCTCTCTCCTCCTCTCCTCTCTCCTCTCTCCTCCTCCTCTCCTCCTCCTCACGTCTCGTTCTTCAGGGTCACTCAGCTCTTGGAGAGGATTCAGGAGGTCGTGGAGCAGAACAGAATCTTCTCGTCGGACGGAGCAGCTCTGGGTTCTGAGCTCGAGAACCTCCAGAAACGACTGCAGAACCTGAGCTCCGCCCCCTCACCTGACCCCGCCCCCTCACCTGACCCCGCCCTCAACCGCAGCCAAGGTGGGAGGGCATCTGAGGCACAGGGAGGGCATCTGACACACGGGGAGGGCATCTGACACACGGGGAGGGCATCTGACACAGGGGGAGGGCATCTGACACACGGGAGGGCATCTGACACAGGGGGAGGGCATCTGACACAGGGGGAGGGCATCTGACACAGGGGAGGGCATCTGACACAGGGGAGGGCATCTGACACAGGGGAGGGCATCTGACACACGGGGAGGGCATCTGACACAGGGGAGGGCATCTGACACACGGGAGGGCATCTGACACACGGGAGGGCATCTGACACAGGGGAAGGGCATCTGACACAGGGGGAGGGCATCTGACACACGGGAGGGCATCTGACACAGGGGAAGGGCATCTGACACAGGGGGAGGGCATCTGACACAGGGGGAGGGCATCTGACACAGGGGGAGGGCATCTGACACACGGGAGGGAGTAATAATTTCATGAACGGGGTAAAAACCACAAAATCTGTTCATAAAATCCTCAACTAAGAAACAAAATAATCCGACACCATCGAGTCACACAAACAGCATCGAGTCACACAAACCCCATCGAGTCACACGAACACCATCGAGTCACACAAACCCCATCGAGTCACACGAACACCATCGAGTCACACGAACACCATCGAGTCACACGAACACCATCGAGTCACACAAACACCATCGAGTCACACGAACACCATCGAGTCACACAAACACCATCGAGTCACACGAACACCATCGAGTCACACAAACCCCATCGAGTCACACGAACACCATCGAGTCACAAGAACACCATCGAGTCACACGAACACCATCGAGTCACACGAACACCATCGAGTCACACAAACACCATCGAGTCACACGAACACCATCGAGTCACACGAACACCATCGAGTCACACAAACACCATCGAGTCACACGAACACCATCGAGTCACACGAACACCATCGAGTCACACAAACACCATCGAGTCACACGAACACCATCGAGTCACACAAACACCATCGAGTCACACAAACACCATCGAGTCACACGAACACCATCGAGTCACACGAACACCATCGAGTCACACGAACACCATCGAGTCACACAAACCCCATCGAGTCACACGAACACCATCGAGTCACACAAACCCCATCGAGTCACACAAACACCATCGAGTCACACAAACACCATCGAGTCACACGAACACCATCGAGTCACACAAACCCCATCGAGTCACACGAACACCATCGAGTCACACAAACACCATCGAGTCACACAAACCCCATCGAGTCACACAAACCCCATCGAGTCACACAAACCCCATCGAGTCACACAAACCCCATCGAGTCACACAAACCCCATCGAGTCACACAAACACCATCGAGTCACACGAACACCATCGAGTCACACAAACCCCATCGAGTCACACAAACCCCATCGAGTCACACAAACACCATCGAGTCACACGAACACCATCGAGTCACACAAACCCCATCGAGTCACACAAACCACATCGAGTCACACAAACCCCATCGAGTCACACGAACACCATCGAGTCACACGAACACCATCGAGTCACACAAACACCATCGAGTCACACAAACACCATCGAGTCACACAAACCCCATCGAGTCACACAAACACCATCGAGTCACACAAACCCCATCGAGTCACACGAACACCATCGAGTCACACAAACCCCATCGAGTCACACAAACCCCATCGAGTCACACAAACCCCATCGAGTCACACAAACCCCATCGAGTCACACAAACCCCATCGAGTCACACAAACCCCATCGAGTCACACAAACACCATCGAGTCACACGAACACCATCGAGTCACACAAACCCCATCGAGTCACACAAACCCCATCGAGTCACACAAACACCATCGAGTCACACGAACACCATCGAGTCACACAAACCCCATCGAGTCACACAAACCACATCGAGTCACACAAACACCATCGAGTCACACGAACACCATCGAGTCACACGAACACCATCGAGTCACACAAACACCATCGAGTCACACAAACACCATCGAGTCACACAAACCCCATCGAGTCACACAAACCCCATCGAGTCACACAAACCCCATCGAGTCACACGAACACCATCGAGTCACACGAACACCATCGAGTCACACAAACCCCATCGAGTCACACAAACCCCATCGAGTCACACAAACCCCATCGAGTCACACAAACCCCATCGAGTCACACAAACCCCATCGAGTCACACAAACACCATCGAGTCACACAAACACCATCGAGTCACACAAACACCATCGAGTCACACAAACCCCATCGAGTCACACAAACCCCATCGAGTCACACAAACACCATCGAGTCACACAAACCCCATCGAGTCACACAAACACCATCGAGTCACACCAACACCATCGAGTCACACAAACCCCATCGAGTCACACAAACCCCATCGAGTCACACAAACCCCATCGAGTCACACAAACCCCATCGAGTCACACAAACCCCATCGAGTCACACAAACCCCATCGAGTCACACAAACACCATCGAGTCACACAAACACCATCGAGTCACACGAACACCATCGAGTCACACAAACCCCATCGAGTCACACAAACACCATTGAGTCACACAAACCCCATCGAGTCACACAAACACCATCGAGTCACACAAACCCCATCGAGTCACACAAACACCATCGAGTCACACAAACCCCATCGAGTCACACAAACACCATCGAGTCACACAAACCCCATCGAGTCACACAAACACCATCGAGTCACACAAACCCCATCGAGTCACACAAACCCCATCGAGTCACACAAACCCCATCGAGTCACACGAACCCCATCGAGTCACACGAACCCCATCGAGTCACACAAACCCCATCGAGTCACACAAACCCCATCGAGTCACACAAACCCCATCGAGTCACACAAACACCATCGAGTCACACAAACACCATCGAGTCACACAAACCCCATCGAGTCACACAAACCCCATCGAGTCACACAAACACCATCGAGTCACACAAACACCATCGAGTCACACAAACCCCATCGAGTCACACGAACACCATCGAGTCACACAAACCCTATCGAGTCACACAAACCCCATCGAGTCACACAAACCCCATCGAGTCACACAAACCCCATCGAGTCACACAAACCCCATCGAGTCACACAAACCCCATCGAGTCACACAAACCCCATCGAGTCACACGAACACCATCGAGTCACACAAACCCCATCGAGTCACACAAACCCCATCGAGTCACACAAACCCCATCGAGTCACACAAACACAATCGAGTCACACAAACACCATCGAGTCACACAAACACCATCGAGTCACACAAACCCCATCGAGTCACACGAACACCATCGAGTCACACGAACACCATCGAGTCACACGAACACCATTGAGTCACACGAACACCATCGAGTCACACAAACACCATCGAGTCACACAAACCCCATCGAGTCACACGAACACCATCGAGTCACACAAACACCATCGAGTCACACAAACACCATCGAGTCACACAAACACCATCGAGTCACACGAACACCATCGAGTCACACAAACACCATCGAGTCACACAAACCCCATCGAGTCACACAAACCCCATCGAGTCACACGAACACCATCGAGTCACACGAACACCATCGAGTCACACAAACCCCATCGAGTCACACAAACACCATCGAGTCACACAAACCCCATCGAGTCACACGAACCCCATCGAGTCACACAAACACCATCGAGTCACACGAACACCATCGAGTCACACGAACCCCATCGAGTCACACAAACACCATCGAGTCACACAAACCCCATCGAGTCACACAAACCCCATCGAGTCACACGAACACCATCGAGTCACACGAACACCATTGAGTCACACAAACCCCATCGAGTCACACAAACCCCATCGAGTCACACAAACCCCATCGAGTCACACAAACCCCATCGAGTCACACAAACCCCATCGAGTCACACAAACCCCATCGAGTCACACGAACACCATCGAGTCACACGAACACCATTGAGTCACACAAACCCCATCGAGTCACACAAACCCCATCGAGTCACACAAACCCCATCGAGTCACACAAACCCCATCGAGTCACACAAACCCCATCGAGTCACACAAACACCATCGAGTCACACAAACCCCATCGAGTCACACAAACCCCATCGAGTCACACAAACCCCATCGAGTCACACAAACCCCATCGAGTCACACGAACACCATCGAGTCACACAAACACCATCGAGTCACACAAACCCCATCGAGTCACACAAACCCCATCGAGTCACACGAACACCATCGAGTCACACAAACACCATCAAGTCACACAAACACCATCGAGTCACACGAACCCCATCGAGTCACACAAACAGCATCGAGTCACACAAACACCATCGAGTCACACGAACCCCATCGAGTCACAAAAACCCCATCGAGTCACACAAACCCCATCGAGTCACACAAACCCCATCGAGTCACACAAACCCCATCGAGTCACACAAACACCATCGAGTCACACAAACCCCATCGAGTCACACAAACCCCATCGAGTCACACAAACACCATCGAGTCACACAAACCCCATCGAGTCACACAAACACCATCGAGTCACACGAACACCATCGAGTCACACGAACACCATCGAGTCACACAAACCCCATCGAGTCACACAAACACCATCGAGTCACACAAACCCCATCGAGTCACACAAACACCATCGAGTCACACAAACACCATCGAGTCACACAAACCCCATCGAGTCACACGAACACCATCGAGTCACACGAACACCATCGAGTCACACAAACCCCATCGAGTCACACAAACACCATCGAGTCACACAAACCCCATCGAGTCACACGAACCCCATCGAGTCACACAAACACCATCGAGTCACACGAACACCATCGAGTCACACGAACCCCATCGAGTCACACAAACACCATCGAGTCACACAAACCCCATCGAGTCACACAAACCCCATCAAGTCACACGAACACCATCGAGTCACACGAACACCATCGAGTCACACAAACCCCATCGAGTCACACAAACCCCATCGAGTCACACGAACACCATCGAGTCACACAAACACCATCAAGTCACACAAACACCATCGAGTCACACGAACACCATCGAGTCACACAAACAGCATCGAGTCACACAAACACCATCGAGTCACACGAACCCCATCGAGTCACAAAAACACCATCGAGTCACACAAACCCCATCGAGTCACACAAACCCCATCGAGTCACACAAACCCCATCGAGTCACACAAACACCATCGAGTCACACAAACCCCATCGAGTCACACAAACCCCATCGAGTCACACAAACCCCATCGAGTCACACGAACACCATCGAGTCACACGAACACCATCGAGTCACACAAACACCATCGAGTCACACGAACACCATCGAGTCACACAAACAGCATCGAGTCACACAAACACCATCGAGTCACACGAACCCCATCGAGTCACAAAAACACCATTGAGTCACACGAACACCATCGAGTCACACAAACCCCATCGAGTCACACAAACACCATCGAGTCACACAAACCCCATCGAGTCACACAAACCCCATCGAGTCACACAAACCCCATCGAGTCACACAAACCCCATCGAGTCACACAAACCCCATCGAGTCACACAAACCCCATCGAGTCACACAAACACCATCGAGTCACACAAACCCCATCGAGTCACACAAACACCATCGAGTCACACAAACCCCATCGAGTCACACAAACCCCATCGAGTCACACAAACCCCATCGAGTCACACAAACACCATCGAGTCACACGAACTCCATCGAGTCACACAAACCCCATCGAGTCACACAAACCCCATCGAGTCACACAAACCCCATTGAGTCACACAAACCCCATCGAGTCACACGAACACCATCGAGTCACACAAACACCATCGAGTCACACAAACACCATCGAGTCACACAAACACCATCGAGTCACACAAACACCATCGAGTCACACTAACACCATCGAGTCACACGAACACCATCGAGTCACACGAACACCATCGAGTCACACAAACACCATCGAGTCACACAAACCCCATCGAGTCACACAAACCCCATCGAGTCACACAAACCCCATCGAGTCACACAAACACCATCGAGTCACACAAACCCCATCGAGTCACACGAACCCCATCGAGTCACACGAACACCATCGAGTCACACAAACACCATCGAGTCACACAAACCCCATCGAGTCACACAAACCCCATCGAGTCACACAAACCCCATCGAGTCACACGAACACCATCGAGTCACACAAACACCATCGAGTCACACAAACCCCATCGAGTCACACAAACACCATCGAGTCACACAAACCCCATCGAGTCACACAAACCCCATCGAGTCACACGAACACCATCGAGTCACACAAACCCCATCGAGTCACACGAACACCATCGAGTCACACAAACACCATCGAGTCACACAAACCCCATCGAGTCACACAAACCCCATCGAGTCACACAAACACCATCGAGTCACACAAACCCCATCGAGTCACACAAACCCCATCGAGTCACACAAACCCCATCGAGTCACACGAACACCATCGAGTCACACAAACACCATCGAGTCACACAAACCCCATCGAGTCACACAAACACCATCGAGTCACACAAACCCCATTGAGTCACACAAACCCCATCGAGTCACACGAACACCATCGAGTCACACAAACACCATCGAGTCACACAAACACCATCGAGTCACACAAACACCATCGAGTCACACAAACACCATCGAGTCACACAAACACCATCGAGTCACACTAACACCATCGAGTCACACGAACACCATCGAGTCACACGAACACCATCGAGTCACACAAACACCATCGAGTCACACAAACCCCATCGAGTCACACAAACCCCATCGAGTCACACAAACCCCATCGAGTCACACAAACACCATCGAGTCACACAAACCCCATCGAGTCACACGAACCCCATCGAGTCACACGAACACCATCGAGTCACACAAACACCATCGAGTCACACAAACCCCATCGAGTCACACAAACCCCATCGAGTCACACAAACCCCATCGAGTCACACGAACACCATCGAGTCACACAAACACCATCGAGTCACACAAACCCCATCGAGTCACACAAACACCATCGAGTCACACAAACCCCATCGAGTCACACAAACCCCATCGAGTCACACGAACACCATCGAGTCACACAAACCCCATCGAGTCACACGAACACCATCGAGTCACACAAACACCATCGAGTCACACAAACCCCATCGAGTCACACAAACCCCATCGAGTCACACAAACACCATCGAGTCACACAAACCCCATCGAGTCACACAAACCCCATCGAGTCACACAAACCCCATCGAGTCACACGAACACCATCGAGTCACACAAACACCATCGAGTCACACAAACCCCATCGAGTCACACAAACACCATCGAGTCACACAAACCCCATCGAGTCACACAAACCCCATCGAGTCACACGAACACCATCGAGTCACACAAACCCCATCGAGTCACACGAACACCATCGAGTCACACAAACCCCATCGAGTCACACAAACCCCATCGAGTCACACAAACACCATCGAGTCACACAAACCCCATCGAGTCACACAAACCCCATCGAGTCACACAAACCCCATCGAGTCACACGAACACCATCGAGTCACACAAACACCATCGAGTCACACAAACCCCATCGAGTCACACAAACACCATCGAGTCACACAAACCCCATCGAGTCACACAAACCCCATCGAGTCACACGAACACCATCGAGTCACACAAACACCATCGAGTCACACAAACCCCATCGAGTCACACAAACCCCATCGAGTCACACAAACACCATCGAGTCACACAAACCCCATCGAGTCACACAAACACCATCGAGTCACACAAACACCATCGAGTCACACGAACCCCATCGAGTCACACAAACCCCATCGAGTCACACGAACACCATCGAGTCACACAAACCCCATCGAGTCACACAAACCCCATCGAGTCACACGAACACCATCGAGTCACACAAACCCCATCGAGTCACACAAACACCATCGAGTCACACAAACCCCATCGAGTCACACAAACACCATCGAGTCACACAAACCCCATCGAGTCACACGAACACCATCGAGTCACACAAACCCCATCGAGTCACACAAACCCCATCGAGTCACACAAACCCCATCGAGTCACACAAACACCATCGAGTTTCCTTCATTCATTTTTCAAAATAAAAGCAAAAATAAGAAACTGAAAAAACAAACTCTTTTCTTTATTATTTGTTTCCAAAACCAAAATGAGAAATTTGTTTTTTCACTTTTCGATTTTGTGTTTCAATGAAGAATGAAAAAAAAAAAAAACAGATAGCGACGATTTCCCATTTCCCCAAACCAAACTACTGGTCCTAATGTCCAGACCTGAACCAGGACTGAACCTGTCCTGGTTTAGTCCTGGTTTAGTCCTGGTTCAGTCCTGGTTCAGTCCTGGTTTAGACCTGGTTTAGTCCTGGTTCAGTCCTGGTTTAGTCCTGGTTCAGTCCTGGTTTAGACCTGGTTTAGTCCTGGTTCAGTCCTGGTTCAGTCCTGGTTCAGTCCTGGTTTAGTCCTGGTTCAGTCCTGGTTTAGTCTTGGTTTAGTCCTGGTTCAGTCCTGGTTTAGTCCTGGTTCAGTCCTGGTTTAGTCTTGGTTTAGTCCTGGTTCAGTCCTGGTTCAGAAGAGCTTCAGGAGCAGAAGAGCTTCAGGGGCAGAAGATCTTCAGGGACAGAAGAGCTTCAGGAGCAGAAGAGCTTCAGGAGCAGAAGAGCTTCAGGGACAGAAGAGCTTCAGGAGCAGAAGAGCTTCAGGGACAGAAGATCTTCAGGGGCAGAAGAGCTTCAGGGGCAGAAGAGCTTCAGGAGCAGAAGATCTTCAGGGACAGAAGAGCTTCAGGGGCAGAAGAGCTTCAGGGACAGAAGAGCTTCAGGAGCAGAAGAGCTTCAGGGACAGAAGATCTTCAGGGGCAGAAGAGCTTCAGGAGTAGAAGAGCTTCAGGGACAGAAGAGCTTCAGGAGCAGAAGAGCTTCAGGAGCAGAAGATCTTCAGGGACAGAAGAGCTTCAGGGACAGAAGAGCTTCAGGAGCAGAAGAGCTTCAGGGGCAGAAGAGCTTCAGGAGCAGAAGAGCTTCAGGAGCAGAAGAGCTTCAGGGTTCTGAAAAGGCGTGTGGGGCTAAACTCTCTGGTTCTTTCCTGCAGGTTTCTCTCTGTCTGAGATTCTCCGGGACCCGTCGTCCTTCCATGACTTCCTCGTCTCGAACTTGTCTCTGAGCCAATCAGACGCTGCGTTTCTGCTGGACACGCCCCTCAGCTCTGCCCAGGTGACTCCTCCCCCCACTCTGTGACATCACAAACGTAAACCTGACATGTGGATTTAGTCCAGTTCAGTTTTAGTCTGAACGTCGACACGTTTACAGGAAGTTTGATTCTGAATTCAATCTTCTCCTTTATGTTTCCGTGGAAACAATAATAGTGAGTTGAGGTTTCCATGGAAACAGGTTCAATGGTCTTTATTTAATCGTTCTCAGCGTCTGTAGTGGGGAAGGTGCTGATCGGACAGCGACACAAACGTATTTCCGTCTTTGGGAAGAAAACCCACACTTCAGCTGCTCTTTTCTGTCGTCTCCGTTTGTCGTTTCGCCGCCGACACAAACACGATCAGAACTTTTCTGATGATAATGAAGCAGCAGCTGGAGAATTCTGTCCTCACGCTTTAAAATGAAAATGAAATGAAAAAATACAAAATTGGAACAAAACAAAAGAAAAATGAAAAAAGAAATGAAAAAATACAAAAGTTTAACAAAATGTAAGAAAACTAAAAGACAAATGAAAAAATGAAAAAAGTGAAACAAAAAATGACAAAAATGGAAATAAAAAAATTGAAAAAAAATGACATGACAAAATAAAAGAAAAATGAGAGACAAATGAAAAGATGAAAAAATGAAAATGAAATGAAAAAAATGAAAAGAATCCACAGAGACGAGGAGGAAAGTCCCAAGAGACGAGTGGAGGAGCCGACGAGCTCCAACCAGCGAGAAGAAGAAACGTTTCCAGGATCAGGGAGAAACTCGGCTTTAAAATCAGAACAAACCCACTGACTTCAGGACTAAGATGAACTCACAAGAATCAGATTCAGCAGAATTCAGAGTTCACAGGGACTTCTTCAAGAGGAACTCAGTTTGATTCAGGATTAAATTATTTTATTTGGAATTAAACTCTGATGGAAACGCAGCAGGTGTCAAACTCCAGCAGAAATGGATTCAATGTTTCGGTGCAGGTTTGAGGCGAGGCTCAAGTCTCACGGCTTCAGATCGTGTGGTCGTTTCTTCCCCCGCGCCGACACCTCCGACCTCTGACCTCTGACCTCTGACCTCTGTGACCTCTGACCTCCGACCTCTGACCTCTGTGACCTCCTACCTCTGTGACCTCTGACCTCTGTGACCTCCGACCTCTGTGACCTCTGTGACCTCTGACCTCTGACCTCTGTGACCTCCGACCTCTGTGACTCTGACCTCTGTGACCTCCGACCTCTGTGACCTCTGTGACCTCTGACCTCTGACCTCTCTGACCTCCGACCTCTGTGACCTCTGACCTCTGTGACCTCTCTGACCTCTGTGACCTCTGACCTCAGGTTCACCGGCTCATTTTCGGCTCGTCGCAGAGAGATGATGTCATCAGGAGCCGCAGAGGAATCCCCCCCTCCCCCTCCGGAGCAAAGATCCACCAGCTGCAGGTGAGAACTGCACCAGGAACACGCCGGGGTTCTTCTGTTCTCCTGTTCTCCTGTTCCTCCTGTTCCTCCTGTTCTCCTGTTCTCCTGTTCTCCTGTTCCTCCTGTTCTCCTGTTCTCCTGTTCTCCTGTTCCTCCTGTTCTCCTGTTCTCCTGTTCTCCTGTTCTCCTGTTCTCCTGTTCCTCCTGTTCTCCTGTTCTCCTGTTCCTCCTGTTCTCCTGTTCTCCTGTTCTCCTGTTCCTCCTGTTCTCCTGTTCTCCTGTTCTCCTGTTCTCCTGTTCCTCCTGTTCTCCTGTTCCTCTTGTTCCTCCTGTTCTCCTGTTCCTCCTGTTCTCCTGTTCTCCTGTTCCTCCTGTTCCTCCTGTTCTCCTGTTCCTCCTGTTCTCCTGTTCTCCTGTTCCTCCTGTTCTCCTGTTCTCCTGTTCTCCTGTTCTCCTGTTCCTCCTGTTCTCCTGTTCCTCCTGTTCTCCTGTTCTCCTGTTCCTCCTGTTCTCCTGTTCTCCTGTTCTCCTGTTCTCCTGTTCTCCTGTTCCTCCTGTTCTCCTGTTCCTCCTGTTCTAATGTTCTTCTGTTCCTCCGTCTCACTCAGTCCTGGAGTCCGTCTGTTTCCTTCATGTTTGACTCTTTATTATTCGTCTGTTTCATCTGCAAAGCTCCAGACGCTCTGCTCCACCCTGTGATGTCATCAGGTGGCAGTTTTCTTTCTCTTTTTGTTGTTTTTATGACTTTATTTATTGACTCGTTCAGTTTAGAACAAATATTCCACAACAAAAAGAAAAGAAAAAAAGTGACAAGAACGAGTTTATCGTTGGTGCCAAATAATTATTCAAATAAATATAAGCATCACAAACAACAAAAGAAATAAAATAAAATCAAAATAAATCGATAAATTCAAATTCTACCGGCCTTTCAAAACAAACATAACAAAAGCATATATAAATAAAGTAGTTATAATAAGACAAGGTTATGTGTCCGGTGTCCTGCGGGAGGCGCTGTGGGGACTCAGGTATGTTTGTCTCGCAGGAGGTGCTGTGGGGACTCAGGTATGTTTGTCTCGCAGGAGGTGCTGTGGGGACTCAGGTGTTTGTCTTGAAGGAGGCACTGTCGGGACTCAGGTGTGTTTGTCCCGCAGGAGGCACTGTGGGGACTCAGGTATGTTTGTCCCGCAGGAGGTGCTGTGGGGACTCAGGTGTGTTTGTCCCGCAGGAGGCGCTATGGGGACTCAGGTGTGTTTGTCGCGCAGGAGGCGCTGTGGGGACTCAGGTGTTTGTCTTGAATGAGGCACTGTCGGGACTCAGGTATGTTTGTCCCGCAGGAGGTGTTGTGGGGACTCAGGTGTGTTTGTCCCGCAGGAGGCACTGTGGGGACTCAGGTGTGTTTGTCCCACAGGAGGTGCTGTGGGGACTCAGGTGTGTTTGTCCCGCAGGAGGCGCTGTTGGGACTCAAGTGTGTTTGTCCCACAGGAGGCGCTGTGGGGACTCAGCTGTGTTTGTCCAGTAGGAGGCGCTGTGGGGACTCAGGTGTGTTTGTCTCGCAGGAGGCGCTGTGGGGACTCAGGTGTGTTTGTCCCGCAGGAGGCGCTGTGGGGACTCAGCTGTGTTTGTCCAGTAGGAGGCGCTGTGGGGACTCAGGTGTGTTTGTCCTGCGGGGGGCGCTGTGGGGACTCAGGTGTGTTTGTCCCACAGGAGGCGCTGTGGGGACTCAGGTGTGTTTGTCCCGCAGGAGGCGCTGTTGGGACTCAGGTGTGTTTGTCCCGCAGGAGGCGCTGTGGGGACTCAGGTGTGTTTGTCCCGCAGGAGGCGCTGTGGGGACTCAGGTGTGTTTGTCCCGCAGGAGGCGCTGTGGGGACTCAGGTGTGTTTGTCCCGCAGGAGGCGCTGTGGGGACTCAGGTGTGTTTGTCCCGCAGGAGGCGCTATGGGGACTCAGGTATGTTTGTCCCGCAGGAGGCGCTGTGGGGACTCAGGTGTGTTTGTCCCGCAGGAGGCGCTGTGGGGACTCAGGTGTGTTTGTCCTGCAGGAGGCGCTGTGGAGACTCAGGTGTGTTTGTCCCGCAGGAGGCGCTGTTGGGCCGGGTCCGGGCTCTGGACTCGGGGGGACTCCTGGATCGGGCTCTTCTGGACCCCGGTGCTGCCAAAAGTCCGTCTCTGACCCGGATCCTGTCCAGAGTCCTGGGTCTGACCGAACCCAAGGACCAAGACCGACAAGAACTCAGAGACGCTCAGGTACAAGACCGGGACTAAACCAGGATTGAACCAGGACTGTACCAGGACTAAACCAGGTCTGAAGCAGGACTAAACCAGGACTAAACCAGGACTAACCCTGTCTCTGGTGCAGAACGTGGTCCTGACCGGCTCCGTGCTGCAGTCCCTCACCTGTGCAGACGAGGGCGCTGCGCTGGCTCGGCTCCTATTGGCTCCTGAGGCGGAGGGGGCGGGGCTTCGTGCGTACCGGGGGTCACTGTGTGGCAGGGTCAAAGGTCAAAGGTCACAGAGGTTTGAACAGCTCAGCGCAAAACTGCAGGAGGAACTCGACGACGACAAACTCAACCACAAGGTACGAAAAAACACACAAAAAACCGAAAGAACGTGAAAAAACACGAAAAACATGAAAGAACGTGAAAAAACACGAAAAACACGAAAGAATGTGAAAAAACACGAAAAACATGAAAGAACGTGAAAAAACACGAAAAACATGAAAGAACGCGAAAAAACACGAAAAACACGAAAGAATGTGAAAAAACACGAAAGAATGTGAAAAAACACGAAAAAGCATGAAAGAAAAAGAAGATTAATCTCAGAAATTCCATCGTTAATCGCGATTAATCTCATATTGAATTGCATGTTTAAAACTGTGTTATTTTGCATCACAGTTTTAAAGCCAGGATGTAAAGCAGTTCTGTTTATTGTTCTTTGCCGTGTGTCCTCAGGTCTGTAGTTTGTCTGAGGCTCCGGTCGCTGCTCCTGAGGGTTCAGCTTTAACTCAGTTCCATTATTTGGTCCAGGCAATAACATGATTCTTCTGCAGCCTATAGGCTCCAGTCTGGTCCTTTCACACCGACAAACCAACCAAAACTGCTCTGATTGACGTTTCACCAGTGTTTATCCAGGATCCGCCCATTTTGGGGCCCAACGTTCCCCGAACCTCTGACCTACAATTTTGTACAACTCACTGCACCTGAGCAGAAGCTCTGGGTTCAGTCACAGCGATAAAGCCTCAGGATCAGGACCAGGGCTCTGGACTGGGGCAGTGGTTCCGTCCTCTGTGCGTTGGATCCGTGCGGCGAAAGCGATAATGCTCTGTGGACCTCGGGTCCGGGCCGCCGACCTCGGGTCCGGGCCGCGGACCTCGGGTCCGGGCCGCCGACCTCGGGTCCGGGCTGCTCCGGCTCTCCGGGCTCGAGGTTCTCTGGTTCCGCGGTCGTGCACATGGACAGAACCCAGTTTGGTTCATTATAATTAGTTCTGAGGTCCGTCCTCTGCACTCGGTTCTTCTGGGAAAAGCACCGAACACTTCCTGCTCCAGCCTGAACCAGAGCTGAGCATCGCCTTAGAGACAAAAGGCTGGAGAACTTTAATCACGATTAAAAAATAAAATCGTGTTATGGATTGAATGAATCTAATCACGATTAAAGCGTTAAAGTTGACAGACCTATAAAGAACCAAAACGAAAGAACACGAAAGACCCAAACTGAGACGACATTCGAAATAAAACCAGGACTTCTGTTTGTGTTTGTGTAGATTTGTAAAAAGTTAAAATAAAACCCATTCTCTGGTTCAGACTAAACGAGGACAGATCAGCGCCTCCTGGACTCTAAAACATGAGACACAGTTTAATAACTGCCCTGTGTCTCCTCAGCTGCCCCTGGGGCCCTCGCCCGGCGCCGCGCTGCCCCCCTCTGGCCTCAGGCTGTTACTGCGGGACCTGGTGCAGGTCCAGCGCCTCCTGCAGGATGTGGACCTGCTGTCGGGACTCGCCCGACTCCTGCCCAAAGGAGCCTGCGCCAAACGGTCAGAACCCAGCAAAAAGACCTGGGTCTGGGTTAGTCCTGGGTTAGACCTGGTTTAGTCCTGGTTTAGTCCTGGTTTAGTCCTGGTTTAGTCCTGGTTCAGTCCTGGTTTAGTCCTGTTGTCTCCTCTGCAGGTCTAACCGGACTTCCCCCTCCCCGACCGCCTCCTCGGGGCCCCTGAACTCCACCACAGGGGGCGCTAACAGCACCGAGGGGGCAGAGGGAGGGCGCGGGGCGGCCGGGAGTCGAACCGACAACCCGCACTCCCAGTTCTCCGCCTTCGTCCAGCTGTGGGCCGGACTGCAGCCCATCCTCTGCGGCAACAACAGGTACGAGCGACCCACAGACCGTATATGAGTGGACTAAGCTAACCCGTGAGCTGCTAACCCGTGAGCCGCTAACCCGTGAGCCGCTAACCCGTGAGCCGCTAACCCATGAGCCGCTAACCCGTTATCCGCTAACCCGTTATCCGCTAACCCGTGAGCCGCTAACCCATTATCCGCTAACCCGTGAGCCGCTAACCCATTAGCCGCTAACCCGTGAGCCGCTAACCCGTGAGCCGCTAACCCGTGAGCCGCTAACCCGTGAGCCGCTAACCCGTGAGCCGCTAACCTGTGAGCCGCTAACCCGTGAGCCGCTAACCCGTTAGCCGCTAACCCGTGAGCCGCTAACCCGTGAGCCGCTAACCCGTGAGCCGCTAACCCGTTAGCCGCTGACCCGTTAGCCGCTAACCCGTTAGCCGCAAACCCGTGAGCCGCTAACCCGTTAGCCGCTAACCCGTGAGCCGCTAACCCATGAGCCGCTGACCCGTGAGCCGCTAACCCGTTAGCCGCTGACCCGTTAGCCGCTAACCTGTTAGCCGGCGTGTGCCAAACAGGAAGTGCTCCAGGAGGCTCTTGGGGCTCCTTCACATTAGGATCTTCTCGTCCCTCTGTCTGTACCTGCTGCTCTGAGCCTCGTCATTCTGGACTTAAACTGTTCGTCTGAAGCCGCCACACAGGATCCTGAACTTTTCATTTCTCTGTTTTGTTCCTAAATCAAGATCTGAACAGAAATAACGGTCCAATCAGACGCCTTCATTCCCCGAGGCCCCTCCCCCTAGCGTTAGCAACAGGTTTGATTGACAGCTCGTTTCGTTGCTAAGTAAGTTCCCTTCACACTTTCCCCCGAGTGACGATTTCTGAAATAAAATGACAAAATATCTCAAACAGTCACAATATCTAATGTGACTAGAATCTGAACGAGCAGAATTTAACGAGCAGAAAGTAAAGAGAATTTGGTTAAATTGTGACTCTGTTGTTGTTAAATGCGGAACAGAACAAACGACATAAATCAGTGACTTAAACTCTTTAAAGCTCAAAGTTTCTTCTTCTTGTGCAGAATCAGGTAAATCCAGTGTCCTGCAGGTGCAGAGTATCACATCCATAGTCCGTATATATGATGCATCAGCTCTGCCAGGAGGAGGCGCCACATTTAACCTCCTCACTCATGATTGGCTCTTGTGTTGCTATGATACTCGCGGGAGGATTTCCAAATATGGACGTCCTTAAATAAATGGTGTGTTACTTCACGCCCTCTGACTCTGTGGTTCTTGGTCTGGTTCTTCAGGAGGATCGAGCCCGAGGCGCTGAGGCAGGGGAACATGAGCTCTCTGGGCTTCACCTCCAAAGAACAGAGGAACCTGGGGCTGCTCGTCCACCTCATGACCACCAACCCCAAGATCCTCTACGCACCCATGGGCTCCCAGGCCGACAGGGTCATCCAGAAGGTCCGTCCTGGTTCAGTCCGGGTTCAGTCCTGGTTCAGTCCTGGTTCAGTCCGGGTTTAGTCCTGGTTTAGTCCTGATTCAGTCCTGGTTTAGTCCTGGTTTAGTCCGGGTTTAGTCCTGGCTTAGTCCTGGTTCAGTCCTGGTTTAGTCCTGGTTTAGTCCTGGTTCAGTCCTGGTTTAGTCCTGGTTTAGTCCGGGTTTAGTCCTGGCTTAGTCCTGGTTCAGTCCTGGTTCAGTCCGGGTTTAGTCCTGGTTTAGTCCTGGTTCAGTCCTGGTTTAGTCCTGGTTTAGTCCTGGTTCAGTCCTGGTTTAGTCCTGGTTCAGTCCTGGTTTAGTCCTGGTTTAGTCCTGGTTCAGTCCGGGTTTAGTCCTGTTTCAGTCCGGGTTTAGTCCTGGTTCAGTCCTGGTTTAGTCCTGGTTCAGTCCTGGTTCAGTCCTGGTTTAGTCCTGGTTCAGTCCTGGTTTAGTCCTGGTTCAGTCCTGGTTCAGTCCTGGTTTAGTCCTGGTTTAGTCCTGGTTCAGTCCTGGTTTAGTCCTGGTTCAGTCCTGGTTCAGTCCTGGTTTAGTCCTGGTTCAGTCCTGGTTCAGTCCTGGTTCAGTCCTGGTTTAGTCCTGGTTTAGTCCTGGTTTAGTCCTGGTTCAGTCCTGGTTCAGTCCTGGTTCAGTCCTGGTTTAGTCCTGGTTTAGTCCTGGTTCAGTCCTGGTTCAGTCCTGGTTCAGTCCTGGTTTAGTCCTGGTTTAGTCCTGGTTTAGTCCTGGTTCAGTCCTGGTTCAGTCCTGGTTCAGTCCTGGTTTAGTCCTGGTTTAGTCCTGGTTCAGTCCTGGTTCAGTCCTGGTTTAGTCCTGGCTTAGTCCTGGTTCAGTCCGGGTTTAGTCCTGGTTTAGTCCTGGTTCAGTCCTGGTTTAGTCCTGGTTTAGTCCTGGTTTAGTCCTGGTTCAGTCCTGGTTTAGTCCTGGTTCAGTCCTGGTTTAGTCCTGGTTTAGTCCTGGTTCAGTCCGGGTTTAGTCCTGTTTCAGTCCGGGTTTAGTCCTGGTTCAGTCCTGGTTTAGTCCTGGTTCAGTCCTGGTTCAGTCCTGGTTTAGTCCTGGTTCAGTCCTGGTTTAGTCCTGGTTCAGTCCTGGTTCAGTCCTGGTTTAGTCCTGGTTTAGTCCTGGTTCAGTCCTGGTTTAGTCCTGGTTCAGTCCTGGTTCAGTCCTGGTTTAGTCCTGGTTCAGTCCTGGTTCAGTCCTGGTTCAGTCCTGGTTTAGTCCTGGTTTAGTCCTGGTTTAGTCCTGGTTCAGTCCTGGTTTAGTCCTGGTTTAGTCCTGGTTTAGTCCTGGTTTAGTCCTGGTTCAGTCCTGGTTTAGTCCTGGTTTAGTCCTGGTTTAGTCCTGGTTCAGTCCTGGTTCAGTCCTGGTTCAGTCCTGGTTCAGTCCTGGTTTAGTCCTGGTTCAGTCCTGGTTTAGTCCTGGTTTAGTCCTGGTTCAGTCCTGGTTTAGTCCTGGTTCAGTCCTGGTTCAGTCCTGGTTTAGTCCTGGTTTAGTCCTGGTTCAGTCCTGGTTCAGTCCTGGTTCAGTCCTGGTTCAGTCCTGGTTTAGTCCTGGTTCAGTCCTGGTCTGGTCCTGGTTTAGTCCTGGTTCAGTCCTGGTTTAGTCCTGGTTCAGTCCTGGTTCAGTCCTGGTTCAGTCCTGGTTCAGTCCTGGTCTGGTCCTGGTTTAGTCCTGGTTCAGTCCTGGTTTAGTCCTGGTTTAGTCCTGGTTCAGTCCTGGTTCAGTCCTGGTTCAGTCCTGGTTCAGTCCTGGTTTAGTCCTGGTTCAGTCCTGGTTCAGTCCTGGTCTGGTCCTGGTTTAGTCCTGGTTTAGTCCTGGTTTAGTCCTGGTTCAGTCCTGGTTCAGTCCTGGTTCAGTCCTGGTTTAGTCCTGGTTTAGTCCTGGTTCAGTCCTGGTTTAGTCCTGGTTTAGTCCTGGTTCAGTCCTGGTTTAGTCCTGGTTCAGTCCTGGTTCAGTCCTGGTTTAGTCCTGGTTTAGTCCTGGTTCAGTCCTGGTCTGGTCCTGGTTTAGTCCTGGTTCAGTCCTGGTTCAGTCCTGGTTCAGTCCTGGTTTAGTCCTGGTTCAGTCCTGGTTCAGTCCTGGTTCAGTCCTGGTTCAGTCCTGGTTCAGTCCTGGTTTAGTCCTGGTTCAGTCCTGGTTCAGTCCTGGTTCAGTCCTGGTTTAGTCCTGGTTCAGTCCTGGTTCAGTCCTGGTTCAGTCCTGGTTCAGTCCTGGTTCAGTCCTGGTTCAGTCCTGGTTTAGTCCTGGTTCAGTCCTGGTTCAGTCCTGGTCTGGTCCTTGTGTTTCAGGCTAATGAGACGTTTGCGTTCGTGGGGAATCTGACTCACTTCACTCGTTTGTGGTTAAACGTGTCGTCTCGTCTCCGGGACCTTCTTCAGGAGGAGACTCTACAGCGCCACCTGCTGTGGGTCCAGCAGGTCAGTGTGAACAATACAGCCATCCATCCATCTTCTCCCGCTTAATCCGGCTGGGTCGCGGGGGCAGCAGCTGCCCAATACTCATAGCACCTGACCCCCTATGAACCCCTCTGCAGGTGGTGAACCCACAGGAGGGTGGACAACATGGTCCTTGATGTTAGTTCATAGGGGTGCAACAATACAGCGTCACTACTAATCCTGTTACTGCTGGTTCAGTCCTGGTTCAGTCCTGGTCCAGTCCTGATCCAGTCCTGGTCCGGTCCTGGTCCAGTCCTGGTCCAGTCCTGGTCCGGTCCTGGTCCAGTCCTGGTCCAGTCCTGGTTCAGTCCTGGTTCAGTCTGGTCTCTGTCCTCAGTTGTCCTCAGAGCTGCAGAGACGTCCTGGTCTCCTGGACTCAGACCTGGACCTTGAGGCTCTGACCAAAGGGAACCACTCTGTGCCGGACCGGAACGTTCTGCTGCAGCAGCTCGACGCCATCGACAACGCCGCCTGCCAGTGGAACCGCTTCATGGACAAGGTACGACCACCACAACCGTCCAAACTCCTGCCACAACCGTCCAAACTCCTGCCACAACCGTCCAAACTCCTGCAGTTGAGGTTTGTGAAGTCGTAATGTGCACTTTCGTGTCGTGTTTTGCCGTAGGTGAGCGTGGACGTGTTCAAAGGTTTCCCAGACGAGGACAGCATCGTGAACTACACTTTAAACCAGGCCTACCACGACAATGTGTCCGTGTTCGCCAGTGAGTCCCACAAGACCTGGTTTAGACCTGGTTTAGACCTGGTTCAGACCTGGTTCAGACCTGGTTCAGACCTGGTTCAGACCTGGTTCAGACCTGGTTCAGTCCTGTTCTTCTGTTCCAGGTGTAATATTCCAGGTGGACAGCCGAGGGGCGCTGCCTCCTCACGTTCGGTATAAGATTCGGCAGAACTCGAGTTTTACGGAAAAAACCAACGAGATCCGGAGAGCGTACTGGAGACCGGGGCCCAACACCGGAGGGAAGTTCTACTTCCTCTATGGCTTCGTCTGGATCCAAGGTCTGTCCTGACAGAGTCCTAGTTTAGTCCTGGTTTAGTCCTGGTTTAGTCCTGGTTTAGTCCTGGTTTAGTCCTGGCAGAGTGGTTAGCACCTGCTGCAGCAATATTAAGGCCAAGGCAGAGGGTTCAGGGTGTTGTTTTGTTTTGTTGTATCGGTCGTGGTGCGTCTGAAAACATGAGGCTTTTTGACCTTCTATACTCGTCCTGGTCCTGGTCCTGGTCTGGTCCTGGTCCTGGTCCTGGTCTGGTCCTGGTCCTGGTCCTGGTTCAGTCCTGGTCCTGGTTCAGTCCTGGTTCTTCTGTGTTTCAGACATGATCGAGAGGGCCATCATCAACACGTTTGTGGGACACGACGTGGTGGAACCCGGGAACTACGTCCAGATGTTTCCCTACCCCTGCTACACCAGAGACGAGTAAGACCGGGACTAGACCGGGACTAGACCGGGACTAGACCAGGACTAGACCAGGACTAGACCTGGACTAGACCCGCACTGACCCCGGTCGTGTTCCTGCAGCTTCCTGTTCGTGATCGAGCACATGATGCCTCTGTGCATGGTGATCTCATGGGTTTACTCTGTGGCCATGATGATCCAGCACATCGTCGCCGAGAAGGAGCACCGCCTGAAAGAGGTGAGACAGGACCGCACCTGCCACCTGAAAGAGGTGAGACAGGACCGCACCTGCCACCTGAAAGAGGTGAGACAGGACCGCACCTGCCGACAGGACCGCACCTGCCACCTGAAAGAGGTGAGACAGGCCCGCACCTGCCACCTGAAAGAGGTGAGACAGGCCCGCACCTGCCACACCAGCCACACCTGCCCCGGGGGCAGACTGAGCAGGAGTGACTTTCCACATTAGTTTTCGCATTGTCTTGTTTACAGCTGATCTGTTAAACATGACAGTCTCAACATTACAGTCACAAGCTAGCATTAGCATTAGCATTAGCATTAGCATTAGCATTAGCATTAGCATTAGCCAACAGTTTTCAGTTCACTCCACAGATCAGAAAATGTGACTAAACTGTTCATTGTGAATACATCAGGATTGGGCGAGTGAAACCGTTTTCCTTCATTCCGCACTTGTTTCACAGTTTTATTATTGACACTTTTGGAGTTATTATGGGTTTCTTCAGGACCATAACGTTAGTGTTAGTTTTAGCTCATCATCATCAGAAAACGGTTAAACAGAAGTTCCACAGACCGACAGGGACGATGTGTAAAACCAAACCAAAGTGTGAGGCTCTGATCACAGGAACATTGTTTTTGTCGGTTTGCTGATGTGTACATGGCGTCTCCATGGTAACTGCCCCACATTACGCTCATAGAGATGCATGCAGAACACCCCGGACGGACCTCCCTGCTGTACATTTAGGCGACGTTCAGACTGCACCTGAAGTGACCCATATCCGATCTTTTCACCCTGTATGACCTGTTTCTGATCTTTTAATGACGTCTGAACGACACAGATCCGATTTTTTCAAACGTGACCCAGGCCACTTGGATCTGAGCTCCTAAAACCGACACATATCCGATCTTTAGACACACGACTTCAGTCTGAACGGCCAGGACACATTCATCCGACCTGCCGTTCCTCTGCGGACGCTGCTGCCGCCACTCCACAAACACCACGGCCAAAAACCTCCTTAAAACAAACCGGCCGCACATGTTCTGTGATGTTCTGGCTCTGGCACAACAGAAGCACTAAACTCTCCAGGAGCCCAGAGCAGCTCCATGTTTAGGCGAAGCCCGTAAACCCTGAGCTGGCCTGACTCTGCGGCGGTGCTTCTCTGCAGGTGATGAAGACCATGGGCCTGAATAACGCCGTGCACTGGGTGGCCTGGTTCATCACGGGCTTCGTGCAGCTCTCCGTCTCCGTCACGGCGCTCACGGCCATCCTGAAGTACGGGCGAGTCCTGCTCCACAGCGACACGCTCATCATCTGGCTCTTCCTCTCCATCTACGCCACGGCCACCATCATGTTCTGGTGAGGAGGACGAGGAGGAGGTGTAGAGGAGGTTCAGAGGAGCAGAGGAGGAGGAGGTTCAGAGGAGGTTCAGAGGAGGTTCAGAGGAGGTTCAGAGGAGCAGAGGAGGTTCAGAGGAGGGTCAGAGGAGGTTCAGAGGAGGTTCAGAGGAGGGTCAGAGGAGGTTCAGAGGAGGTTCAGAGGAGCAGAGGAGGTTCAGAGGTTCAGAGGAGGAGGTTCAGAGGAGGTTCAGAGGAGCAGAGGAGGTTCAGAGGAGGTTCAGAGGATGTTCAGAGTTTCACAGGAGGTTCAGAGTTTCAGAGGAGGTTCAGAGGAGGGTCAGAGGAGGTTCAGAGGAGGGTCAGAGGAGGGTCAGAGGAGGGTCAGAGGAGGTTCAGAGGAGGTTCAGAGGAGCAGAGGAGGTTCAGAGGAGGTTCAGAGGAGCAGAGGAGGTTCAGAGGAGGTTCAGAGGATGTTCAGAGTTTCACAGGAGGTTCAGAGTTTCAGAGGAGGTTCAGAGGAGGGTCAGAGGAGGTTCAGAGGAGGGTCAGAGGAGGTTCAGAGGAGGGTCAGAGGAGGTTCAGAGGAGGTTCAGAGGAGGTTCAGAGGAGGGTCAGAGAAGGGGCAGAGGAGGTTCAGAGGAGGCTCAGAGGAGGTTCAGAGGAGGAGCAGAGGAGGTTCAGAGGAGGTTCAGAGAAGGGGCAGAGGAGGTTCAGAGGAGGGGCAGAGGAGGCTCAGAGGAGGCGCAGAGGAGCAGAGGCTGACGTGTGCTCCTCTCTCCTCAGTTTCCTCGTCTCAGTTCTTTACTCCAAAGCCAAACTGGCGTCGGCCTGTGGAGGAATCATCTACTTCCTGAGCTACGTTCCTTATATGTACATCGCCATCCGGGAGGAAGTGGCCCACGACAAGATCACAGCCTTCGAGAAGTGCATCGCCGTGAGTACTGCAAATACTGCAAATACTACTGCAAATACTGCAAATACTGCGAGTACTGCAAATACTACTGCAAATACTGCAAATACTGCAAACTAGGGCCCGACCGATATATCAGTTGGCCGATATTGTCACCGATATGCGCTCTTGGAAACATCGGTTATTGGGTTTACAGTTCACAGAGAGATAAATGTCCTGATCTGTGGCGGGGCATCAGGGTTTATCTGAGATTGTGTTGTTTTTGCGGCCGCTCAGTGTGAGTCTGGATTAAAGGACAGTTCTTAGTGCTGATCTGAGAGGAGCCTGTGTGAGGCTGAGTGTTCAAATGTGTCGGTTTGAAGCTCGTTTTGGTTCGTTCTCATTGGTTAGCGATTAGCTGCTGTAGCTCGCACACATAAACAGGCTGTTTTCTCTTCTGTTAGCGACTGTAAAGTGACTCTAGTGGCCGTATATATGTTACTGGACACACACTGATATGGAAATGAGCTGTGAACAGAGGTGTGAATTATCCACATTTAGCAGATCATTCATTACATTTACCGCTAAAGGCTAACAGCGGGAGTTTACCGCTAAAGGCTAACAGCAGGAGTTTACCGCTAAAGGCTAACAGCGGGAGTTTACTGCTAAAGGCTAACAGCGGGAGTTTACTGCTAAAGGCTAACAGCGGGAGTTTACTGCTAAAGGCTAACAGCGGGAGTTTACTGCTAAAGGCTAACAGCGGGAGTTTACCGCTAAAGGCTAACAGCGGGAGTTTACCGCTAAAGGCTAACAGCGGGAGTTTACCGCTAAAGGCTAACAGCGGGAGTTTACCGCTAAAGGCTAACAGCGGGAGTTTACTTACAGAACTTTCTTTACAGGCCAGAATATGGTACAAAAACACCATTAGGCCGAGCGACTCTTTAAATATGACGTAAAGAGGCAGAAGAACAGGAAATGTCGCCTAAATAAACCGACTGAAAATCCAATAGAGCCAAACCGAAGTTTTACAAACAACTGAAGATTTACAGGGAATTTTTACGTCATAAATATATCGGCGATTATATCGGCAGCTCCAACGCCCATTTTATCGGCATCATATCGGCCTTAACAAACCCATATCGGTCGGGCCCTGGTGTAAATCCTCCTGTTCCCCTGACGTTCTGGTCTCTGGTCCAGTCCCTCATGTCCACCACCGCCTTCGGCCTGGGCTCCAAGTACTTCGCCCTGTACGAGGTGGCGGGCGTGGGCATCCAGTGGAGGACCATCTGCCAGTCTCCGGTCGAGGGCGACGACTTCCACCTGGGGCTGTCCATGATGATGCTGGTGCTGGACGCGGCGCTCTACGGCGTCCTCTGCTGGTACATCGAGGCCGTGCACCCAGGTACTTATTTATTTATTTATTTATTTCAGGGACATTAATAACCAACAATAAACACATTTTGAGTGAAATAAACCTTTAAATAAAAATAGAAAGAGATGCACAATTACACACACCAAGATGTGTCATTTTCCATGTGTGTGAGAATTAACTCCACTTAGAGCGACTTTTTCCCTCGTTATAAACACACACAGTCAGAGGAGTCGACCATCTTGACTCACTTCACTCTTTGGCAAAGTTTGGCTCCATCAAAATGGACGGAGCGCATGAGTTTGGGGAAAACAAAGTTCCTGTTGGACACTCGTTTTGCTCCCGTCATCACACAGCGTGAGTGTGACGTAGGATAAAGCCGCAGAAATGTACGGAAACCTCTATGTCTGCACTTTCAGAGGGGAAAAGGACGTTTCTGTCTTTTACACTTACAAAGTTCTGCCGTTATACAAACATGTTCCTCTGAGTCGTGTTCGGTGTCGTAGAGTCTGTGAGGGTTAAATAAGCCTGGATCCATTTTAAGTGTTTTAACTTATTCAGCAACATGCTGTGATTAACTGTGTCAAAGGCTTTTCTCAGATCCAGGAAAACGACCCCGTCCTTGTCCAGTAACTGACGAATATTTTCTGTAAAGAAGCAAGTGGCGGTTTCAGTTTATTTATTTATTTATTTTTACCTTTATTTTACCAGGCAAAACATTAAGAACAAATTCTTATTTACAGTGTTGGCCTGGGCAGAAGCCCGAGGGAAGAGTTAAAACAATGAAATATTCAACATCATTCTTTAGTAAAACAAACATTTACATCAGTCTCTAAAAATCTCCTTTAGTTTCATTAGTAAAACATTTACACACGTTTAAAAATGACCTTCAGTTGAGTGGTTGGAAATCCAAACTGCAGTGGGTGTAGAGGGGGTGGTGTTAAGGTGGTTTATAATCTGTTCAGCAGCTTTGGACATTATGGGAAGTTATCATAGACTATAAAGAAGTGTCTAAGTGAGCGTCACCCACAGCGTCACCGTCAGCATCAGGTACTTTACTTTACCTCATGCCACAGCGACAGGAGCCAATCTCTATGTTATGAACAGGGTTTTTTGACGGACAAAATAGCGAAAAAAAAAGTTCAGGCTCCTGTGTCGCGGCTTCAGACGAACATTTTAAGACCAAAATGACGAGGCCACAGCAGCAGGTCCAGAGACGAGCGATCAGATCCCAGTGTGAGTCACTGGGAAAAAGGAGAGGAGCTGAAGAGCCTCCTGGAGCACTTCCTGTTTGGCAGGCGGCGGCTAACGGGTTAGCGGCTAATGGGTTATCGACTAACGGGTCAGCGACTAACGGGTCAGCGACTAACGGGTTAGCGGCTAACGGGTTAGCGACTAACGGGTCAGCGACTAACGGGTCAGCGGCTAACGGGTCAGCGACTAACGGGTCAGCGGCTAACGGGTCAGCGGCTAACGGGTCAGCGGCTAACGGGTCAGCGACTAACGGGTCAGCGGCTAACGGGTCAGCGGCTAACGGGTCAGCGGCTAACGGGTCAGCGACTAACGGGTCAGCGGCTAACAGGTCAGCGGCTAACAGGTCAGCGACTAACGGGTCAGCGGCTAACGGGTCAGCGGCTAACGGGTCAGCGGCTAACGGGTCAGCGGCTAACGGGTCAGCGGCTAACAGGTTAGCTTAGTCCACTCATATATACGGTTTATGGAAGTTATACTTGTTGGTCTGTAGTTGGGTAATGGGAACGAACACTTTCACAGGGAGCGGAGCGTCTGCAGCTCAGTATCTGACTCTGTGTGTGTGTGTGTGTGTGTGTGTCTGTGTGTGTGTGTGTGTGTCTGTGTGTGTGTGTGTGTCTGTGTCTGTGTGTCTGTGTGTGTGTGTGTGTGTCTGTGTGTCTGTGTGTGTCTGTGTGTGTGTGTGTGTGTCTGTGTGTGTGTGTGTGTGTGTGTGTGTCTGTGTGTGTGTGTGTGTGTCTGTGTGTGTGTGTGTGTGTGTGTGTGTAGGCATGTACGGGCTCCCTCGGCCCTGGTTCTTCCCTCTGCAGAGGTCGTACTGGTCGGGCAGTGGCCGCGTGGACTCGTGGGAATGTTGTGGAGCAGGAAGTACCCGCCTGAGCATCATGGAGCAGGACCAGGCCTGCGCCCTGGACCCACGCAGATCAGGTACTGGTGTAGTCCTGGTTTAGTCCTAGTTTAGTCCTGGTTTAGTCCTAGTTTAGTCCTGGTTTAGTCCTAGTTTAGTCCTGGTTTAGTCCTGGTTTAGTCCTGGTTCAGTCCTGGTTTAGTCCTGGTTTAGTCTTGGTTTAGTCCTGGTTTAATCTTGCTTCAGTCCTGGTGTAGTCCTGGTTTAGTCCTGGTTTAGTCCTGGTTTAGTCCTGGTTCAGTCCTGGTTCAGTCCTGGTTCAGTCCTGGTTTAGTCCTGGTTCAGTCCTGGTTCAGTCCTGGTTCAGTCCTGGTTCAGTCCTGGTGTAGTCCTGGTTCAGTCCTGGTTCAGTCCTGGTTCAGTCCTGGTTTAGTCCTGGTTTAGTCCTGGTTTAGTCCTGGTTTAGTCCTGGTTCAGTCCTGGTTTAGTCCTGGTTTAGTCCTGGTTTAATCTTGCTTCAGTCCTGGTTTAGTCCTGGTTTAGTCCTGGTGTAGTCCTGGTTTAGTCCTGGTGTAGTCCTGGTTTAGTCCTGGTTTAGTCCTGGTTCAGTCCTGGTTCAGTCCTGGTTTAGTCCTGGTTCAGTCCTGGTTCAGTCCTGGTTCAGTCCTGGTGTAGTCCTGGTGTAGTCCTGGTGTAGTCCTGGTTCAGTCCTGGTTCAGTCCTGGTGTAGTCCTGGTTCAGTCCTGGTTCAGTCCTGGTTCAGTCCTGGTTCAGTCCTGGTTCAGTCCTGGTTTAGTCCTGGTTCAGTCCTGGTTCAGTCCTGGTTCAGTCCTGGTTTAGTCCTGGTTTAGTCCTGGTTTAGTCCTGGTTCAGTCCTGGTTCAGTCCTGGTTTAGTCCTGGTTCAGTCCTGGTTCAGTCCTGGTTCAGTCCTGGTTCAGTCCTGGTTCAGTCCTGGTTCAGTCCTGGTTTAGTCCTGGTTTAGTCCTGGTTCAGTCCTGGTTCAGTCCTGGTTCAGTCCTGGTTTAGTCCTGGTTTAGTCCTGGTTTAATCTTGCTTCAGTCCTGGTTTAGTCCTGGTTTAGTCCTGGTTTAGTCCTGGTGTAGTCCTGGTTTAGTCCTGGTTCAGTCCTGGTTCAGTCCTGGTTTAGTCCTGGTTCAGTCCTGGTTTAGTCCTGGTTTAGTCCTGGTTTAGTCCTGGTTTAGTCCTGGTTCAGTCCTGGTTCAGTCCTGGTTCAGTCCTGGTTCAGTCCTGGTTCAGTCCTGGTTTAGTCCTGGTGTAGTCCTGGTTTAGTCCTGGTTCAGTCCTGGTTTAGTCCTGGTTTAGTCGTGGTCTAGTCCTGGTCTAGTCCTGGTTCAGTCCTGGTCTGGTTCCAGAGGAGCTCCGGGGTCTGGAGGAGGAACCCGCTCACCTTCCGCTCGTCGTTTGCATCGATAAACTCACCAAAGTTTACAAACCCGAGGGGAAGATGGCGCTGAACCAGCTGAGCCTGAACCTGCACGAGGACCAGGTGGTGTCCTTCCTCGGGCACAACGGGGCGGGCAAGACCACCACCATGTAAGTACCCCGAAAACCCCGACCAGCACCATGTAAGTACCCCGAAAACCCCGACCAGCACCATGTGAGTACCCCGAAAACCCCGACCAGCACCATGTGAGTACCCTGAAAACCCCAACCAGCACCATGCGAGTACCCCGAAAACCCGACCAGCACCATGTGAGTACCCCGAAAACCCCGACCTGTCATGGTTTGAGTGTGGTTGAGGACCCCAAAGCAGAGACAGAGGCGCAGGTAGATGATTAAACAGGTTTATTGCCGGGAATGAAGGATGTGGTGATGGAAACTGGCTGGAGACATAGACGGAGGGAAGACACTGGGGTAGACTCACAGGTACAGACTGGACGACAAGGGCAGGCAGGACGATGTGGACAAGCAGGATGAGGACGAGGACGTGGACAAGCAGGACGACGACGTGGACGTGGACATGGACAAGCAGGATGAGGACGAGGACGTGGACAAGCAGGACGACAACGTGGACGTGGACATAGACAAGCAGGACGAGGACGTGGACAAGCAGGACGAGGACGTAGACAAGGGATAGAGGAGGAATGAACTGACAAAAGAACAAAGGATGAGGACAGAACTAAGTAGTGGAGCTGATTAGACAATTAGCTGCAGGTGAACCACCGAGCAGGTGATCCACACTGCAGCATTAGCCCAGCCACACCCCCGAGAGGAGCAGACAGACACAGAAGGGAGGGGGAACACACAACAAACACCAAACCCTGACACGACCAGCACCATGTGAGTACCCCGAAAACCCCGACCAGCACCACGTGAGTACCCCGAAAACCACAGCACCACCATGTGAGTACCCCGAAAACCCGACCAGCACCATGTGAGTACCCCGAAAACCACAGCACCACCATGTGAGTACCCCGAAAACCCGACCAGCACCACGTGAGTACCCCGATAACACTCAAGAACCATCTCCCAAAATTGGATTTCAGAACAAAATCATAAAATGGCCGACAGTTTCCAGATAAAATGGCCGCCACAGTTTCCAGAATGTTCCTGATTCAAACGTGTGTTCTTGCATCTGATAGGTCGATCCTCACGGGTTTGTTCCCGCCCACCTCCGGCTCGGCGACCATTTATGGGCACGACATCCGCACGGAGATGGACCGGATCCGGCAGAACCTCGGGATCTGTCCCCAGCACAACGTCCTGTTCGACCGGCTCAGCGTCCACGAGCACCTGTGGCTCTACTCCAGGCTCAAGGGCGTCCACGAGGACCTGATCCAGACCGAGACCGACAAGTGAGTCCAGACCGGGCTAGACCGGGCTAGACCGGGTTAGACCGGGGTTAGACCGGGGTTAGACCGGGTTAGACCAGGTTAGACCAGGGTTAGACCGGGTTAGACCAGGTTAGACCAGGTTAGACCGGGGTTAGACCGGGTTAGACCAGGTTAGACCAGGTTAGACCGGGGTTAGACCGGGTTAGACCGGGTTTAGACCAGGTTAGACCAGGTTAGACCAGGTTAGACCAGGGTTAGACCGGGGTTAGACCGGGGTTAGACCAGGTTAGACCGGGTTTAGTCTGGGTTTAGTCTGGGTTTATTTGCAGGATCAAATCTCTGTAAAAGGCTCCTGTCTCCTTTTTGTCGTGCACCTTTTGTGTTTGATTCAGATGTTCTGAGATGCTCTGTTCCTCATGTTCCTCATGTTCCCGATGTTCCTCTCCTCATGTTCCCGATGTTCCTGATGTTCCTCTCCTCATGTTCCTCACGTTCCTCATGTTCCTCATGTTCCTGATGTTCCTCTCCTCATGTTCCTCACGTTCCTCATGTTCCTCATGTTCCTGATGTTCCTCTCCTCATGTTCCTCATGTTCCTCATGTTCCCGATGTTCCTCTCCTCATGTTCCTGATGTTCCTCTCCTCATGTTCCTGATGTTCCTCTCCTCATGTTCCTGATGTTCCTCATGTTCCTCATGTTCCTTTCCTCATGTTCCTGATGTTCCTCTCCTCATGTTCCTGATGTTCCTGATGTTCCTCTCCTCATGTTCCTGATGTTCCTGATGTTCCTTTCCTCATGTTCCTGATGTTCCTCTCCTCATGTTCCTGATGTTCCTGATGTTCCTTTCCTCATGTTCCTGATGTTCCTCTCCTCATGTTCCCGATGTTCCTGATGTTCCTGATGTTCCTCATGTTCCTCATGTTTCTCATGTTCCTGATGTTCCTGATGTTCCTCACATTCCTGATGTTCCTCTGGTTCCACAGGGCAGTCCGGAGCTTTGTGTTGTTGGTGTTTTTGTCTTGTGCACTTTGAGTCGCTTCAGTCCAGTCGCTCTGAACTTCTGGAGGTTCATCTGTGGAGTTTATCATCTCTGTGGAGAAGGAGACGCACCCGCTGACCCCGAGGAGGAGGAGACGCACCCGCTGACCCCGAGGAGGAGGAGACGCACCCGCTGACCCCGAGGAGGAGGAGACGCACCCGCTGACCCCGAGGAGGAGACGCTCCCGCTGACCCCGAGGAGGAGATGCTCCCGCTGACCCCGAGGAGGAGATGCTCCCGCTGACCCCGAGGAGGAGGAGGAGACGCTCCCACTGACCCCGAGGAGGAGGAGACACTCCCGCTGACCCCGAGGAGGAGGAGACGCACCCGCTGACCCCGAGGAGGAGATGCTCCTGCTGACCCCGAGGAGGAGGAGACGCTCCCGCTGACCCCGAGGAGGAGATGCTCCTGCTGACCCCGAGGAGGAGGAGACGCTCCCGCTGACCCCGAGGAGGAGGAGATGCTCCCGCTGACCCCGAGGAGGAGGAGACGCTCCCGCTGACCCCGAGGAGGAGGAGATGCTCCCGCTGACCCCGAGGAGGAGGAGACGCTCCCGCTGACCCCGAGGAGGAGGAGACGCACCCGCTGACCCCGAGGAGGAGACGCTCCCGCTGACCCCGAGGAGGAGGAGACGCTCCCGCTGACCCCGAGGAGGAGGAGATGCTCCCGCTGACCCCGAGGAGGAGGAGACGCACCCGCTGACCCCGAGGAGAAGACGCTCCCGCTGACCCCGAGGAGGAGGAGACGCTCCCGCTGACCCCAAGGAGGAGGAGACGCTCCCGCTGACCCCGAGGAGGAGGAGGAGATGCTCCCGCTGACCCCGAGGAGGAGGAGGGGACGCTCCCGCTGACCCCGAGGAGGAGGAGGAGACGCTCCCGCTGACCCCGAGCCGGAGGAGCAGGGGTATTACAGCTGCTGGAGTGGCCTATAAGAGGCGGATAGAAGCTTTGACTCCTCCACCAACCCCCGGGAGGTGTGGCAGGGCATCAGAGCTCTAACAGCCCCCGGTGCCTCCACCAGCTCTGAGCCTGCACGAGGTGAGACGAGGAAGGCACCACCCTAACCCTTCTGAGATCTTCACCTCCATCTTCATCCTGTCCCTGTCCAGCTCCTGGGTTCCTGCACGTTTTAAAGCTGCTGCGATCGTCCCTGTTCCTAAACGAGCCGATATCACAGGCCTCAGTGATTCTAGGCCTCCAGGGGTGTGTGTTCGGTCCTGTACACAGGTGGAGGCTGCACAGGGAGGAGGTGGAGGCTGCACAGGGAGGAGGTGGAGGCTGCACAGGGAGGAGGTGGAGGCTGCACAGGAGGAGGTGGAGCTGCACACGGAGGAGGTATAGGCTGCACAGGAGGAGGTGGAGGCTGCACAGGAAGGAGGTGGAGGCTGCACAGGAGGAGGTGGAGGCTGCACAGGGAGGAGTTGGAGGCTGCACAGGAGGAGGTGGAGGCTGCACAGGGAGGAGGTGGAGGCTGCACAGGAGGAGGTGGAGGCTGCACAGGAGGAGGTGGAGGCTGCACAGGGTGGTGTAAAAACCACAGTCTGGCCCTGAACATTAAAAAGACCAAAGAAATGGTTGTGGACTTTTGTAAGGGGTCTGATCCTCCACCTCTGATCCTCCACCTCTGTTCATCAGTGCTGAGGCAGTGGAGGTGGTGTTGTCTTTAAACCCCAGGGCCTGATGGTGTCGGAGGACTTGTCCTGGGGCCAAAACATCGCCTCTGCTGTAGGGAAAGCACCTGAGGAAGCTCCATCCAGCACCTCCTGCTCCACCTGCCCTCAGAGACGCTCCATCCAGCACCTCCTGCTCCACCTGCCCTCAGAGACGCTCCATCCAGCACCTCCTGCTCCACCTGCTGCCCTCAGAGACGCTCTATCTAGCACCTCCTGCTCCACCTGCCCTCAGAGACGCTCCATCCAGCACCTCCTGCTCCACCTGCTGCCCTCAGAGACGCTCCATCCAGCACCTCCTGCTCCACCTGCTGCCCTCAGAGACGCTCCATCCAGCACCTCCTGCTCCACCTGCCCTCAGAGACGCTCCATCCAGCACCTCCTGCTCCACCTGCCCTCAGAGACGCTCCATCCAGCACCTCCTGCTCCACCTGCTGCCCTCAGAGACGCTCCATCCAGCACCTCCTGCTCCACCTGCCCTCAGAGACGCTCCATCCAGCACCTCCTGCTCCACCTGCCCTCAGAGACGCTCCATCCAGCACCTCCTGCTCCACCTGCTGCCCTCAGAGACGCTCTATCTAGCACCTCCTGCTCCACCTGCCCTCAGAGACGCTCCATCCAGCACCTCCTGCTCCACCTGCTGCCCTCAGAGACGCTCCATCCAGCACCTCCTGCTCCACCTGCTGCCCTCATAGACGCTCCAGACAGCACCTCCTGCTCCACCGGCCCTCCGAGACGCTCCATCCAGCACCTCCTGCTCCACCTGCCCTCAGAGACGCTCCATCCAGCACCTCCTGCTCCACCTGCCCTCAGAGACGCTCCATCCAGCACCTCCTGCTCCACCTGCTGCCCTCAGAGACGCTCCATCCAGCACCTCCTGCTCCACCTGCCCTCAGAGACGCTCCATCCAGCACCTCCTGCTCCACCTGCTGCCCTCAGAGACGCTCCATCCAGCACCTCCTGCTCCACCTGCCCTCAGAGACGCTCCATCCAGCACCTCCTGCTCCACCTGCCCTCAGAGACGCTCCATCCAGCACCTCCTGCTCCACCTTCTGCCCTCAGAGACGCTCCATCCAGCACCTCCTGCTCCACCTGCCCTCAGAGACGCTCCATCCAGCACCTCCTGCTCCACCTGCCCTCAGAGACGCTCCATCCAGCACCTCCTGCTCCACCTGCTGCCCTCAGAGACACTCTATCTAGCACCTCCTGCTCCACCTGCCCTCAGAGACGCTCCATCCAGCACCTCCTGCTCCACCTGCTGCCCTCAGAGACGCTCCATCCAGCACCTCCTGCTCCACCTGCTGCCCTCAGAGACGCTCCATCCAGCACCTCCTGCTCCACCTGCCCTCAGAGACGCTCCATCCAGCACCTCCTGCTCCACCTGCTGCCCTCTGGCTGCAGGTACAGGTCGTTTCCCGCCAGGACCAGCAGAATGTCCCACAGTCTCCACCTCAGGCAGTCAGACTCCTGAATGAAGTGAACTCTGTCCCAGGCCAAACCCTCCACGACTCACACCTGCAGTAACTGTGGTCTGGACCTTCACACCTGCAGTAACTGTGGTCTGGACCTTCACACCTGCAGTAACTGTGGTCTGGACCTTCACACCTGCAGTAACTGTGGTCTGGACCTTCACACCTGCTGTAACTGTGGTCTGGACCTTCACACCTGCAGTAACTGTGGTCTGGACCTTCACACCTGCAGTAACTGTGGTCTGGACCTTCACACCTGCAGTAACTGTGGTCTGGACCTTCACACCTGCAGTAACTGTGGTCTGGACTTTCACACCTGCTGTAACTGTGGTCTGGACCTTCACACCTGCAGTAACTGTGGTCTGGACTTTCACACCTGCTGTAACTGTGGTCTGGACTTTCATACCTGCAGTAACTGTGGTCTGGACCTTCACACCTGCAGTAACTGTGGTCTGGACTTTCACACCTGCAGTAACTGTGGTCTGGACCTTCACACCTGCAGTAACTGTGGTCTGGACTTTCACACCTGCTGTAACTGTGGTCTGACCTTCACACCTGCAGTAACTGTGGTCTGGACCTTCACACCTGCAGTAACTGTGGTCTGGACCTTCACACCTGCAGTAACTGTGGTCTGGACCTTCACACCTGCAGTAACTGTGGTCTGGACTTTCACACCTGCAGTAACTGTGGTCTGGACCTTCACACCTGCAGTAACTGTGGTCTGGACCTTCACACCTGCAGTAACTGTGGTCTGGACTTTCACACCTGCAGTAACTGTGGTCTGGACCTTCACACCTGCAGTAACTGTGGTCTGGACTTTCACACCTGCTGTAACTGTGGTCTGGACTTTCACACCTGCAGTAACTGTGGTCTGGACCTTCACACCTGCAGTAACTGTGGTCTGGACCTTCACACCTGCAGTAACTGTGGTCTGGACCTTCACACCTGCAGTAACTGTGGTCTGGACTTTCACACCTGCTGTAACTGTGGTCTGGACCTTCACACCTGCAGTAACTGTGGTCTGGACTTTCACACCTGCTGTAACTGTGGTCTGGACTTTCATACCTGCAGTAACTGTGGTCTGGACCTTCACACCTGCAGTAACTGTGGTCTGGACTTTCACACCTGCAGTAACTGTGGTCTGGACCTTCACACCTGCAGTAACTGTGGTCTGGACTTTCACACCTGCTGTAACTGTGGTCTGGACCTTCACACCTGCAGTAACTGTGGTCTGGACCTTCACACCTGCAGTAACTGTGGTCTGGACCTTCACACCTGCAGTAACTGTGGTCTGGACCTTCACACCTGCAGTAACTGTGGTCTGGACTTTCACACCTGCAGTAACTGTGGTCTGGACCTTCACACCTGCAGTAACTGTGGTCTGGACCTTCACACCTGCAGTAACTGTGGTCTGGACTTTCACACCTGCAGTAACTGTGGTCTGGACCTTCACACCTGCAGTAACTGTGGTCTGGACCTTCACACCTGCAGTAACTGTGGTCTGGACTTTCACACCTGCTGTAACTGTGGTCTGGACTTTGCACTGATGCCGTTACGGTCATCACCTCCCACTGTCTCCCTCTAGTGTCCTGCTCTGATGTTTCATGCTCAGTACCTCCTCATATTGTGTGTTTATTTACATTCGAGCATTTGCACTATTTAAATTGCACTAATACCTGCACTTCTCATGCACATCAATGCTCTGAATGTAATTTCGTTTTTACTTGACAATGACAATGAATCTTGAATCTTGAATCTTGAATCTTTCCTCTCCTGATGTTCCTCTCGTTCCCCATGTTCCTGATGTTCCTCTCCTGATGTCCTTGATGTTCTAACCCTAACCCTAACCCTGGGCCTGTTGTTCCTGATGTTCCTGATGTCCTTGATGTTCTCCCTCAGGATGATCATGGACCTGGGCCTGTTGTTCCTGATGTTCCTGATGTTCTTGATGTTCTTGATGTTCTCCCTCAGGATGATCGTGGACCTGGGCCTGTTGTTCCTGATGTTCCTGATGTTCTTGATGTTCTCCCTCAGGATGATCGTGGACCTGGGCCTGTTGTTCCTGATGTTCCTGATGTTCTTGATGTTCTCCCTCAGGATGATCGTGGACCTGGGCCTGTTGTTCCTGATGTTCCTGATGTTCTTGATGTTCTCCCTCAGGATGATCGTGGACCTGGGCCTGTTGTTCCTGATGTTCCTGATGTTCTTGATGTTCTCCCTCAGGATGATCGTGGACCTGGGCCTGTTGTTCCTGATGTTCTTGATGTTCTTGATGTTCTCCCTCAGGATGATCGTGGACCTGGGCCTCTCTCATAAGCGCCACAGTCTGGTGCAGACTCTGTCCGGGGGGATGAAGAGGAAACTGTCAGTTGCCATCGCATTTGTGGGCGGCTCCAGAGCCGTGATCCTGGACGAGCCCACGGCCGGAGTCGACCCGTACGCCCGGAGGGCCATCTGGGACCTGATCCTCAAGTACAAGCAGGGTGAGACCGGGTGAGACCGGGGTTAGACTGGGTTCAGGTTCGGTCTGGTTCAGGTCTGGTTCAGTCCTGGTTCAGTCCTGGTTCAGGTCTGGTTCAGTCCTGGTTCAGTCCTGGTTCAGGTCTGGTTCAGTCCTGGTTCAGTCCTGGTTCAGTCCTGGTTCAGTCCTGGTTCAGGTCTGGTTCAGTCCTGGTTCAGTCCTGGTTCAGGTCTGGTTCAGGTCTGGTTCAGGTCTGGTTCAGTCCTGGTTCAGTCCTGGTTCAGTCCTGGTTCAGTCCTGGTTCAGGTCTGGTTCAGTCCTGGTTCAGTCCTGGTTCAGGTCTGGTTCAGGTCTGGTTCAGTCCTGGTTCAGTCCTGGTTCAGTCCTGGTTCAGTCCTGGTCTGGTCTCAGGTCGGACCATCCTTCTCTCCACTCACCACATGGATGAGGCCGACCTTCTGGGCGACAGAATCGCCATCATCTCCCACGGGCGTCTGCGGTGCTGCGGCTCCCCCCTGTTCCTCAAGAGCACCTACGGGGACGGATACAAGCTGACCCTGGTGAAGAGGCAGAGCGACAGGGCAGGTGAGGCAGGGGTGACAGGTGAGGCAGAGCGACAGGTGAGGCAGAGCGACAGGGCAGGTGAGGCAGGGGCGACAGGGCAGGTGAGGCAGGGGGGGTGGGGGGACAGGGGCGGCAGGGGGACAAATGACACAGGTGAGACAGGTGAAGACGGGTGAGACCGGGATTTCTCAGGTCTCATTTATAAAAGTTGAGGCTTTGGCACAGTGGAACTTGCCCCCATCACTGCACTAGTTCAGAACTTGCCCCCATCACTGCACTAGTTCAGAACTTGCCCCCATCACTGCACTAGTTCAGAACTTGCCCCCATCACTGCACTAGATCAGAACTTGCCCCCATCACTGCACTAGTTCAGAACTTGCCCCCATCACTGCACTAGTTCAGAACTTGCCCCCATCACTGCACTAGTTCAGAACTTGCCCCCATCACTGCACTAGATCAGAACTTGCCCCCATCACTGCACTAGTTCAGAACTTGCCCCCATCACTGCACTAGTTCAGAACTTGCCCCATCACTGCACTAGTTCAGAACTTGCCCCCATCACTACACTAGTTCAGAACTTGCCCCCATCACTGCACTAGTTCAGAACTTGCCCCCATCACTACACTAGTTCAGAACTTGCCCCCATCACTGCACTAGATCAGAACTTGCCCCCATCACTACACTAGTTTGTTGCCTTGGGTCTGACCTCTGCTGTTTTGTCACCTCCAGGTGTGGATCAGCCCACTCCCCCTCACTTAGCCCCTCCCCCTCACTTAGCCCCTCCCTCTCTGTTAGACCCCCCCTCTCCCCTGGCCCCGCCCTCTCTGTTAGACCCTCCCTCTCCCCTGGCCCCGCCCTCTCTGTTAGACCCTCCCTCTCCCCTGGCCCCGCCCTCTCTGTTAGACCCACCCTCTCCCCTGGCCCCGCCCTCTCCCCTGGCCCCGCCCTCACTCTGCTCGGAGCCCAGAGTGTCCCAGTTCCTTCGTCAGTTCGTCCCGTCCTGCCTCCTCGTGTCTGACTCCAACACGGAGCTGTCCTACATCCTGCCCGCCGACGCCGCCCGGAAAGGAGGGTTTGAGCGCCTCTTTCAGGTCAGAGCCGGAACTGCAACCTACACCCACAGTGAGAGCAGCAGAGACATCCTCTTCAAACATCTGACACATCTCCTCTCTCCTCCTCCTCTCCTCTCCTCTCCTCCTCTCTCCTCTCTCCTCCCTCCTCCTCTCCTCCTCCTCTCTCCTCCTCTCCTCTCTCCTCCCTCCTCCTCTCCTCCTCCTCCTCTCCTCTCCTTAGGCCCTGGAGAACAGCCTCCACAGTTTGGCCCTCACGAGCTTCGGTCTGATGGACACGACTCTGGAGGAGGTGTTCCTGAAGGTGTCTGAGGAGGACGTGTCTGTGGAGGACGGAGATGCAGGTTCTGTCCTCGCTCCACTTTGAGCCGTGTTCTGTTCAGTAGAGTAAAGGAGGCCCCGGGGCTCCTCTGTAGCGCCCCCTACAGGGGGTAAGGCCTCCTGCCCGGGGCTCCTCTGTAGCGCCCCCTACAGGGGGTAAGGCCTCCTGCCCGGGGCTCCTCTGTAGCGCCCCCTACAGGGGGTAAGGCCTCCTGCCCGGGGCTCCTCTGTAGCGCCCCCTTCAGGGGGTAAGGCCTCCTGCCCGGGGCTCCTGTCGGTCGCCTCAGCACCACAAATACCAACATGTGTATTTGTTATTCAGTCAATCAAACTTTATTTTGAAAGCACTTTTCATACACATACTGTACATATGCAACACAAAGAGTTTACAGTGATTAGAAACATCCCACATTTCCTTTGGTTTGTGCTGTTTTGTGCTGTGACAGTATAAAAAAAGTGCAGTGGCTCCATGACTTTCCTGGTCCAGTCCTGGAAACAGCTCCTGTCAGGTCCAGGGCCAGAGCCACAGCACTTCTGCATTTCCAGGGTGGAAATTACATTTGGATTTGTTCATTTGGACTGAAATAAACCTTTAAATAAAAATAGAAAGAGATGCACAATTACACACACCAAGATGTGTCATTTTCCATGTGTGTGAGAATTAACTCCACTTAGAGCGACTTTTTCCCTCGTTATAAACACACACAGTCAGAGGAGTCGACCATCTTGACTCACTTCACTCTTTGGCAAAGTTTGGCTCCATCAAAATGGACGGAGCGCATGAGTTTGGGGAAAACAAAGTTCCTATTGGACACTCGTTTTGCTCCCGTCATCACACAGCGTGAGTGTGACGTAGGATAAAGCCGCAGAAATGTACGGAAACCTCTATGTCTGCACTTTCAGAGGGGAAAAGGACGGTTCTGTCTTTTACACTTACAAAGTTCTGCGGTTATACAAACATGTTCCTCTGAGTCGTGTACGATAACGTAGAGTCTGCGAGGGTTCAATTAGTTCTGGAGAGCAGAGCGGAGAGTCTCTCGAGGCATAAGACACATTAGACCAGACGAGAGAGAAGCAAAGCAGGAGGATCAGGGGCCGGAGGGAAAGAGCGTTCATCCTCAGCAGGAGCCAAACCAGAGGATTTTAATAACAGAGTCAAAGGGGGAACACTGCTGACATCAGGCAGAATCCCCCCACTGAAGGGACGTATTTAGACCTGAACTGTTCTGGGCCTGTCCCACCGGGAGGAGGCCCCGGGGCCCGCTGGAGGGACTCTGGGCCTGGGAACGCCTCGAGGTCCAGGAGGAGCTGGAGGAATCAGAAAAGTTTTGGTTGTTAAAAGTTCCGAGCAGTGTTTTGTGTTTGCAGATGTGAAGGGCTCCCCCTGCAGGTCGCCCCTGGGCTCTGCGGCCGCCTCCACACGGCGCCCCCCGGTGGAGGAGAGCCAGGAGAGCCCCGGGCCCAGCCGCAGCCGGGCGTCTGTGGGCTCGGCGGGGTCGGCCGGGTCGGCGGGGTCGGTGCGCGGCGATGAGGGCGGGATCTACTCGGAGTTTTATGGAGAATATTCGCCGCTGTTCGACACCGGGAACGACTCGGACACCACCAGCCTCAGAGGTACGAGCCGCAGAACCTCCACACGCTTCTGTTCTCTACAATAAACCTGGCCTTCCTCACAGGGGGCGCCGACGAGCCCGAGGAGGAGGGCCGGGGCCAGGAGGAGGGGCGGAGCCTGCCGGAGGGGCGGGGCCGGTACAGGCTGGAGGGGTGGAGCCTGAAGCTGGCGCAGTTTTACGGGCTGATGGTGAAGCGGTTCCACTGCGCCAAACGAAACACCAAACTGCTCTTCTCCCAGATCCTGCTGCCCGCCTGCTTCGTCTGCGTCGCCATGACCGTCGCCCTGTCCGTGCCACGCATCGGTAACACCGACGGAACATGACTACTGCTACTGCTACTGCTGCTGCTACTGCTACTGCTACTGCTACTGCTACTGCTACTGCTACTACTACTACTGCTACTGCTACTGCTACTGCTACTGCTACTGCTACTGCTGCTACTGCTGCTGCTACTGCTACTACTGCTACTACTACTACTGCTACTGCTACTGCTACCGCTACCGCTACCGCTACCGCTGCTACCGCTACTACCGCTACCGCTACTGCCACCGCTACCGCTACCACTGCTACCGCTGCTACTGCTGCCACTGCTACCGCTACCGCCGCTACTCTGCCAATACCACTGCCACTGCCATTACTGCTACCGCTACCCACCGCCACTGCTACCGCTGCCACTGCTGCTACCGCTACCACCGCTACCGCTACCGCTACCGCTGCTACCACTGCTACCGCTACCGCTGCTACTGCTACTACTGCTACCGCTACCACTGCTACCGCTACTGCCATCTCACTACCGCTACCGCTACCGCTACCATCGCTACCGCTGCTACCACTGCCACCGCTGCTACTGCTACCACTGCCACCGCTACCGCTACCGCTACCACCGCCACCGCTACCGCCATCACCGCTAATACCACTACCACCGCTACCACTGCCACGCACCACCACCGCTACCGCCACCGCTACTACCACTAACTACTACCACTGCCACCGCTACTACCGCTAATACCACTGCTACCGCTACTACTACTACCACCGCTAATACCACTGCCACTGCTACTGCTACCACTGCCACCACTGCTACCACTGCTACCGTTCACTGCTACCACCGCTACCACCTACCACCGCTACCACTACCGCTCACCACTACCACCGCTACCACTGCCATGACCACCACCGCTACCGCCACTACTATCACTACCGCTACCGCTACCACCGCTATCACTACTACCACCGCCACCACTACCGCTAATCACCACTGCTCACCGCTACTACCGCTACCGCTACCACCGCCAATACCACCTACATACCGCCACTGCTAACTGCTACCACTACCACCGCCATCACTACTACCACCGCCACCGCTACTACTGCTAACACTACCATCACCACCTGCTGCTACTACCGCTACCATCTAATACTACTACCACTGCTACCGCCACTGCTACCACTACTACCACCGCTACCACCACCATGCTACCGCTACCATCATCACTACCGCCACCACTGCTACCATACTATCACTACCGCTACCGCCACCGCTACCACTGCTACCACCACCGCCACCACCACTGCCACCGCTACCGCTACCGCTACCACTGCTACCACTACTGCTACTACCACTACACACCACCGCCACCGGCTACACCACCGCTACTGCTACTGCCATCGCTACTGCTACTACCGCTACTACCGCCACCGCTACCACTGCCACTGCTACCGCCTACCGCTAATACTCACTACTACTGCTACTACCGCTACAACCACTACCACTGCTACCACCGCTACCACTACTACCACTGCTACTACTTCGCCACTACTACCACTACTACCGCTACCACCGCTACTACTACTACTGCTACCACTATTGCCACTGCTACCACTGCTACCGCTACTACCACTGCTAATACCACTGCTACCGCCTGCTACCACATCCATCTACTGCCAATACCTGCCTAATACTCACTACCACCGCCACTACTACTACTACCGCTACTACTACCGCTACTACTGCTACTACTACTACTGCACTACTACCACCGCTAATACTACCATCGCTACTGCCACTGCTACCGCTACCACTGCTACCGCTACTGCCTACTACCACTGCCACCGCTACTGCTACCGCTACCACTGCTACTGCTACTGGCCACCACTGCTACTGCTACCACTGCTACTGCTACTGCCACTACCGCTCACTATCATCATCATCGCTACACAACCACCACTACCACTGCTAATACCACTACCACTGCTACCACTGCTACCACTACCACTACCGCTACTACCACCGCCACCATTACTCCGCCACCAGTGCCACTGCCACTGCCACCACTGCCAATACTACTACTACCGCTACTACCGCTACTACCACTACTGCCACTGCTACTACCACTGCTACTACCGTTACCGCTACCGCTACCACTGCCAATACTACTACCACTGCTACCTACCGTTACCGCTACCTTACCGCCACCACTACTACTGCTACCACTGCTACCACTACTACCGCTACCACCATTGCCACTGCTACCACTGCTACTACCGCCAATGCCACTACTGCTACTGCTACCATCTGCTACCGCTACCACTGCTACTGCTACTACTACATCTACTGCTACTACTGCTAATACTACTACTACTGCTACTGCTACTACTGCTACTACTGCTACTGCTACTACTGCTACTACTGCTACTACTGCTACTGCTACTGCTACTGCTACTACTGCTACTACTGCTACTGCTACTACTGCTACTGCTACTGCTACTACTGCTAATACTTCTACTACTACTGCTACTACTACTACTGCTACTGCTACTGCTACTACTGCTACTGCTACTACTGCTACTACTACTACTACTGCATGTACTACTACTACTACTGCATGTACTATTACTATTACTCCAAGTACTATTACTACTAAAGTCACGTCTTGTTCGTAGGGGATCTTCCTCCTCTGGTTCTGTCTCCGTCTCAGTATCACAACTACACACAACCCAGAGGAAACTTCATCCCCTTCGCCAACGAGGACCGGCCCCAGTACAGGTACTACTACTACTACTGCTACTACTACTACTGCTACTGCTGCTACTACTACTACTACTACTACTACTACTACTACTGCTACTACTACTGCTACTACTACTACTACTGCTACTACTACTACTACTACTACTATCATTACTAATACTACTATCACAATAACTACACTACTACTACTACTGCTACTGCTACTACTGCTACTACTGCTACTACTACTGCTACTTCTACTGCCCTGCTGCTACTATCTACTACCATCATCACTACCACTACCACCACTACCACCACCACTACCACCATCATCACTACCACTGCTACTGCCACCACCACTGCTACCACTACCGCCACCGCCATCACCACTACCACCACCGCTACCATCATCACCACCACTGCCACTACCACTGCCACTACTGGCTGCTACCACCACTGCTACCACTGCCACTTCTACCACTACTAATTACCACCATCGTTACCACCTAATATCATCACTACCACTAATACCGTTACTACCACTGCTACCACCAGCCATCACCACTACCATCACACTGGCTACTACCACTACCGCCACTGCCACTCACTAATCAATACTACCACCGGGCTACCAACTGCCACCACCACCATCACCACTACTACTACCACCGCTACTGCTACCATCACCATCAACTACTACTACTACTGCCACTGCCATCACTACTTCACTGCTAATACCACTGCCACTACTACTACTACTGCTACTTCATCTACTACTACCATCTACTACCACTGCTACTACCACCACTGCCGCTACCACATACCATCACTGCTACTTTCACTACTACTACTACTACTACCAATAACTACCGCCACTCGCTACTTCACTACTACTACCATCACTACTACTACTGCTACCGCTACTAGTACCACTGCTACCACTAATACTGCTACCGGCTACCACCACCACCACCACCGCTACTACTGCTACCACTACTACCACTACCGCTACTGCCTACTGCTATCAAGCCACTGCTACCGCCACTGCTACTGCCACCTACTACTGCTGCTACCACTGCCACCGTTACCGCTACTACCGCTACTGCTACTACTACTGCTACCACTGCCACGCTACTACTACTACCACTGCTACTGCTACTCATGTTACTACTACCACTAATACCATTACTACTACTACTGCTGCTACTTCTACTACTACTACTACTGCTACTACTACTGCTACTGCTACTGCTACTGCTACTGCTACTGCTACTGCTGCTACTACTCCTGCTACTGCTGCTACTACTACTACTACTGCTACTGCTACTGCTACTGCTACTACTGCTACTACTGCTACTACTACTGCTACTACTACTGCTACTACTGCTACTACACGTCTGACCGGCTCAGACTGCACAGGTCAGGCCTGGTTCAGTCCTGGTTTAGTCCTACTACTGCTACTGCTACTACTACTACTACTACTACTACTACTACTACCGCCACCGCCACTGCTACTACCACCACCATACCACTACTCATTACTATTAATTACCACTGCTACTCACCACTACCACTACCGCTACTACTACCAAGCCACACTACTCACTACTGCTACTACTACCACTACTACCATCATCATCTACTAATACCGCTACTTCTACTACTACTACTACTACTACTACTGCCACCGCTACTAGTACCACTGCCACTACCACTAATCACTGCCACTGGCACCACTACTCACTACCGCCACTGCTACCACTGCTACTACTACCACTACCACTACTACTGCTACCGCTACTGCCATCGCTACCGCCTACTGCTACCGCTACCGCTACCGCTACCGCCTACCGCTACTTCGCTACTGCTACTGCTACTGCTACTGCTGCTACTGCTACTGCTACTGCTACTACTGCTACTACTGCTACTACTACTACTACTGCTACTGCTACTACTACTACTACTACTACTACTATTACTATTACTACTACTGCTACTTCTACTACTACTACTACTGCTACTACTACTGCTACTGCTACTGCTACTGCTACTGCTACTGCTGCTACTACTCCTGCTACTGCTACTACTGCTACTACACGTCTGACCGGCTCAGACTGCACAGGTCAGGCCTGGTTCAGTCCTGGTTTAGTCCTACTACTGCTACTGCTACTACTACTACTACTACTACTACTACTACTGCTACTGCTACTGCTACTACTACTACTACTACTATTACTATTACTACTACTGCTACTTCTACTACTACTACTACTGCTACTACTACTACTGCTACTACTACTGCTACTACTACTACTACTACTACTACTGCTACTGCTACTTCTACTACTACTACTACTGCTACTACTACTACTGCTACTGCTACTACTACTACTACTACTGCTACTACTACTAATACTGCTACTTCTACTACTACTGCTACTGGTACTACTACAGCATGTGTCTCTTGTGTTTGTGTCTCTTGTGCGTTTCTTGTATGATTGATGATTGATTATGATGTTTGTGTGTTGCAGGAGTTCTCAGTCCCCTGACGCGGGCCCCGGGGCCATCGTGCACACCCTGCGCCTGCCGTCGGGCGTGGGTGCCACCTGTGTGCTGCGGGAGCCTCACAACGCCACCCTGGACGCTCTGGCCCTGTCTCTGTCCCTGTCGCTGCCCCTGTCGCCGTCCCTGTCGAGCCTGGCGGCGGCGGCGGCTCAGTGCTTCGACCGCACCTGCCTGGACTCGCTCACGCCCGGAGCGCCGCTGTCCAACTTCGTCCCACCGCCGCCCTCGCCCGCGCCCTCCGACCCCGACCCGCGATTTGACGACGCCCTCTGGAACTTCACTGTGGCCCCGCCCACCACCGTCCACGGTCAGTCCTGGTTCAGTCCTGGTTTAGTCCTGGTTTAGTCCTGTTATAGTCCTGTTATAGTCCTGTTATAGTCCTGTTATAGTCCTGGTTTAGTCCTGGTTCAGTCCTGGTTCAGTCCTGGTTCGGTCCTGGTTTAGTCCTGGTTCGGTCCTAGTTCAGTCCTGGTTTAGTCCTGGTTCAGTCCTAGTTCAGTCCTGGTTCAGTTCTGGTTTAGTCCTGTTATAGTCCTGGTTTAGTTCTGGTTTAGTCCTGGTTCGGTCCTAGTTCAGTCCTGTTTTAGTCCTGGTTCAGTCCTGGTTAAGTTCTGGTTTAGTCCTGTTATAGTCCTGGTTTAGTTCTGGTTTAGTCCTGGTTCAGTCCTGGTTTAGTCCTGGTTCAGTCCTGGTTTAGTCCTGGTTCAGTCCTAGTTCAGTCCTGGTTCAGTTCTGGTTTAGTCCTGTTATAGTCCTGGTTTAGTTCTGGTTCAGTCCTGGTTCAGTCCTGTTATAGTCCTGGTTCAGTCCTGGCTCAGACCTGTTTCTCTCGTCCCTCAGTGACGTCGGTTCCCGCTCTGCCGCTCTCGGTCCGGGAGCCGGTCCGGTGCGTGTGTTCGATGACGGGCACCGGCTTCTCCTGCCCCAGTGGAGTGGGAGGGCGCCCCCCGCTGGCCAAGGTAGTGACAGGCGACATCCTGGTGGACATCACCGGGAGGAACGTGTCCGAGTATCTGCTCTACACGTCTGACCGGCTCAGACTGCACAGGTCAGGCCTGGTTCAGTCCTGGTTTAGTCCTGGTTTAGACCTGGTTTAGTCCTGGTTCAGTCCTGGTTCAGTCCTGGTTCAGTCCTGGTTCAGTCCTGGTTTAGTCCTGGTTCAGTCCTGGTTCAGTCCTGGTTCAGTCCTGGTTCAGTCCTGGTTTAGTCCTGGTTTAGTCCTGGTTTAGTCCTGGTTCAGTCCTGGTTTAGTCCTGGTTTAGTCCTGGTTTAGTCCTGGTTTAGTCCTGGTTTAGTCCTGGTTCAGTCCTGGTTTAGTCCTGGTTTAGTCCTGGTTTAGTCCTGGTTCAGTCCTGGTTTAGTCCTGGTTTAGACCTGGTTCAGTCCTGGTTTAGTCCTGGTTTAGTCCTGGTTTAGTCCTGGTTCTATTCCTTCCATCCAGACCTCCAGAGGGCGCTGCTGAGGTCAGTGAATGTTCCTTTGCACATGAGCAGTTGGAGCAGTAACACCACATGACCCTCTGAAGGTTCTCGTTATCCGGAGGTGACGTCGTCCTCGTCCGTGACTCTGTTCCTCGTTTCTTCGGGCGTCCGGTTCGTTCTGGCATCAGCCGCAGTCTTGAGCTCGTTGTTTTTGTGTCGCTCTTTCACCGTCTCGGTCGGAGCAGCTGCGTTTCGTCCTCTGGCCTGTGACAGTCGACATTTGTCTGGAGGATTGAAGGTATTTTCAGTAGGTTTAACTTGGTCGGCGCCCCCTCTCCAACACTCGGCTTTTGAGTTGATGCAGATCTGTTCTCTCTGGTGAAGATCATGTTTTCGCGCCCGCTCCAGTCGGATCCTCTAAGTTTGTGCCATCAGAGCTGCCCTGGGTTATTGCAAACGTTGTTAAGCCATTTTGGTTTTGTATTTTTGTTTCTTTTTGTGAAGGTTACGTTCTGTAACCCTCTCAGTCATATTATTTCTACTCTAAACTGCAGCTACATGCCACACGCTGTCCTGGTGCCAAAGATGGCACAGATAAACTCTGCAGGTGGTGGAGATCTCCCACCGTTGCCTCCTCCGTTCAAAGCGCCTCCCTGAGTCTACAATAACGAGAGCCCCTCCCAAAAAGAGGTCCAGATCCCATCAAGGTTTTACAACTAATGTGGAGCAGTTATAAGATAAGATAATTTATTTTTTCCTAAGCAGCGGCTGCTGATTTTATTGATGTTGCACCGCAGACTTTGGCACTGATGACAAAGGAGCTCGGAGCAGTTTGCTTCAGCCGCCTTGGAGGCACAGACTGTCCAGGCTCGACAGGCGAGGCAGCAGCTCTGGCCTCAGTAGAGCTCTGCCTCCTCCTCGGGATTGGTTTGCTGATGGACGCTTCCCTCGAGAAGGGCCTGGCAGGGATTTTCGTAATGACTCTCGCCAACCGATGTGGCAAACGTTGAGGCCGGTGGATACTTCTCCCATCAGCAGCTCAGTTATGGGGCTGCTCATGCTTCGGATCTGTGGGTGGTGCCACGTTGGCTTATGGATACCGGCTGCAGTTCCGACGCCGGCCACACATGTCAGGCCGGGTCAAAATGACGAGAATCAATGATCCGACAAAAGCTCAAGTACTGGATCAGGAGCTGTCCATCCTCCTAAGGGACCATCAAAGCAGTAGATCCCCTGCTACTACTCCACGTATTTCATCGTACCCAAAAATACAGGCGGAGTTTGTCCCATTTTAGATCTACGGGGACTCAATCGTTTCATGAAGGTCTTGCCATTCCACATGTTCACCACAGCAGAGGTTCTTCAAACCCTTGCAGCGAGGGAATGGGTCACGTCTGTAGACCTCAAAGACGCTGACTTTCATGTGCCCATTGCACCACAACACCGGAGATTTCTCAGGTTTGCCTATCGAGGCTGTCATTGGCAATTCCGGGTTCTCCCATTTGGGCCCTGCCTCTTTCCGAGGGGGTTCACTCCATGTGTGAAGGCAGCTCTGCTCCACTGTAGGCCACAGGTTTGAAGATATTGACATGATCTCTGCCATATGTGGACGAGTGGCTGATTTGTGCTCCATCCAGAGCACGTGTGAAGCAGGACACTGAGCGTCTGCTGCACATGTGGCCCAACTGGGCTTCACAGTGAATATGGAGAAGAGAACCTGACTCCATCTCTCAACAACTCTTCTGGGGCTGGATTTGGACACTGTGCATCCCTTTGTCTCATGGACGATATTTAAGCTTTGGTCTCTCGCTTCAAACTGGGCAGTGTTCACCGCTTTGTCTCATTTCAGAAGCTTTTCGTCACAGGGGGTCCCCATGGGTCTGGAGGTGTCTCAGGGAGGAAGTGACCACAGACGCCTGCCTCACAGGAGGGGGCGCTGTGGCAGGACGGCTCAGGAGGTCTGCTCTGCCAGAGATCGTTTTGACCACATAAATGTGTTGGAGTTGCGGGCCCCATTTGGCTCTCAGGAGTTTTCTGTCACACCTTATAGGAAAACATGTTCGGTCGGACACTTCGACCGTCTGTCACATCAACCCTGAGGGGGCCTCAGATCAGCACGACTTTTCAGGGTGTCCCAAGACCTGTTAATATGGGCTGCTCCTCGTCTGTCCACACTGCGAGCAGCGTATTTACCGAAAGAAGGCAGTGGAGGATTATCTTTCCCAGAAGCGACCTCCTGCAGGGGAATGGCGTATCCACCCAGAGGAGGTGCGCAGGATCTGGAGCATATTTGGGAGGGCAGAAGTGGATCTGTTCGCTTCACAGGAGTCGACTCACTGTCCCCTGTGGTTCTCCCTCACGAGGAGCCAGGTTCTCTGGGACAAGATGCACTGGGACACACTGAGCCCCAGTACCTTCTCTATATTTTCCCTCCTCTTCCTCTGATTTGGCCGACCCTACAGAGGGTTCTCCGGGAAGGCCACAGACTGTTGCTGGTTGCTCCATCCTGTTCAGCAAGACCATGGTTTCCGTTGCTGTTCAGTCTGTGTCTCCTGTGGCGTCTCCCGGCCGGCAGAGACCTGCTGTCTCAGTTGGGGGGTCAGATATGGCGTCCTGATC
>CM068358.1:41893511-41971011 GCA_034769755.1 Odontamblyopus lacepedii
ACCCTGTTTCCCGCCCTGTTTCCCGCCCTGTTTCCCGCCCTGTTTCCCGTGTGTTTCCCGTGTGTTTCCTGTGTGTTTCCCGCCCTGTTTCCCATCTGTTTCCCATCTGTTTCCCGCCCTGTTTCCCGCCCTGTTTCCCACCCTGTTTCCCGTGTGTTTCCCACCCTGTTTCCCGCTCTGTTTCCCACCCTGTTTCCCACCCTGTTTCCCGTGTGTTTCCCGCCCTGTTTCCCGCTCTGTTTCCCACCCTGTTTCCCACCCTGTTTCCCGCCCTGTTTCCCACCCTGTTTCCCGTCTGTTTCCCATGTGTTTCCCGCCCTGTTTCCCACTCTGTTTCCCACCCTGTTTCCTGCCCTGTTTCCCGCCCTGTTTCCCGGCCTGTTCCCCGCCCTGTTTCCCGGCGTGTTCCAGCCTGCAGGGCACGGACGTGGTCATCGCCATCTTCATCATCGTGGCCATGTCCTTCGTTCCCGCCTCCTTCGTGGTTTTCCTCGTCTCGGAGAAATCGTCCAAAGCCAAACACCTTCAGTTCATTAGCGGCTGTGACCCGGTGATCTACTGGCTCTCCAACTACCTGTGGGACATGGTGAGAGCGGCAGGAGCAGACAGGAGCAGACAGGAGCAGACAGGAGCAGACAGGAGCAGACAGGAGCACTGACCCTGTCTCTCTGTTCCAGCTGAATTACCTGGTCCCTGCCACCTGCTGCGTGTTCATCCTGTTCGTGTTCGATTTGCCGGCGTATACATCCCACACCAACTTCCCCGCCGTGCTCGCGCTCTTCCTGCTCTACGGGTCAGACTCCGGAACACTGAGGAACACTGCGGAACACTGCGGAACACTGCGGAACATGACAGAACATGACAGAACATGACAGAACATGACAGAACGCTACTGAACACGACAGAACGCTACTGAACACGACAGAACGCTACAGAACACGACAAAACGCTACAGAACGCTACAGAACATGACAGAACACGACAGAATGCTACTGAACACGACAGAACGCTACAGAATGCTACTGAACACGACAGAACGCTGCTGAACACGACAGAACGCTACAGAATGCTACTGAACACGACAGAACGCTGCTGAACACGACAGAACGCTACTGAACATGACAGAAAGCTACTGAACACGACAGAACGCTACAGAACATGAGAGAACACGACAGAACGCTACTGAACATGAGAGAACACGACAGAACGCTACTGAACACGACAGAACGCTACAGAACATGAGAGAACACGACAGAACGCTACTGAACATGAGAGAACACGACAGAACGCTACTGAACACGACAGAAAGCTACTGAACACGACAGAACGCTACAGAACACGACAGAACGCTACAGAACATGAGAAAACACGACAGAACGCTACTGAACACGACAGAATGCTACTGAACACGACAGAACGCTACAGAACGCTACAGAACACGACAGAACGCTACAGAACACGACAAAACGCTACAGAACGCTACAGAACACGACAGAACGCTACAGAACACGACAAAACGCTACAGAACGCTACAGAACATGACAGAACACAACAGAATGCTACTGAACACGACAGAACGCTGCTGAACACGACAGAACACTACAGAACGCTACAGAACACGACAGAACGCTACAGAACACGACAGAATGCTACAGAATGCTACTGAACATGACAGAACGCTACAGAACACGACAGAACGCTACTGAACACGACAGAACGCTACAGAACACGACAGAACGCTACTGAACACCACAGAACGCTACAGAACACGACAGGACGCTACTGAACACGACAGAACGCTACTGAACACGACAGAACACGACAGAACGCTACTGAACACGACAGAACGCTACAGAACACGACAGAACGCTACTGAACACGACAGAACGCTACTGAACACGACAGAACGCTACTGAACACGACAGAACGCTACAGAACACGACAGAACACTACAGAACACGACAGAATGCTACTGAACACGACAGAACGCTACTGAACACGACAGAACGCTACAGAACACGACAGAACGCTACAGAACACGACAGAACGCTACTGAACACGACAGAACGCTACAGAACACGACAAAACGCTACAGAACACGACAGAACGCTACTGAACACGACAGAACGCTACTGAACACGACAGAACGCTACAGAACACGACAGAACACTACAGAACACGACAGAATGCTACTGAACACGACAGAACGCTACTGAACACGACAGAACGCTACAGAACACGACAGAACGCTACAGAACACGACAGAACGCTACTGAACACGACAGAACGCTACAGAACACGACAAAACGCTACAGAACATGACAGAACACGACAGAACGCTACTGAACATGACAGAACGCTACAGAACACGACAGAACAGGACAGAACGCTACTGAACACGACAGAACGCTACTGAACACGACAGAACAGGACAGAACGCTACTGAACATGACAGAACGCTACAGAACACGACAGAACACGACAGAATGCTACTGAACACGACAGAACGCTACAGAACACGACAGAACGCTACTGAACACGACAGAACGCTACAGAACACGACAGAACGCTACTGAACACGACAGAACGCTACAGAACACGACAAAACGCTACAGAACGCTACAGAACACGACAGAACGCTACTGAACATGACAGAACGCTACAGAACGCTACAGAACACGACAGAACAGGACAGAACGCTACTGAACACGACAGAACGCTACTGAACACGACAGAACATGACAGAACACGACAGAACGCTACTGAACACGACAGAACGCTACAGAACACGACAGAACGCTACAGAACACGACAGAACGCTACTGAATACGACAGAACGCTACTGAACACGACAGAACGCTACTGAACACGACAGAACGCTACAGAACACGACAGAACACTACAGAACACGACAGAACACGACAGAACACGACAGAACGCTACTGAACACGACAGAACGCTACAGAACGCTACAGAACGCTACAGAACACTACAGAACACGACAGAACACGACAGAACACGACAGAACGCTACTGAACACGACAGAACGCTACAGAACGCTACAGAACGCTACTGAACACGACAGAACGCTACTGAACACGACAGAACACGACAGAACGCTACTGAACACGACAGAACGCTACAGAACACGACAGAACACTACAGAACACTACAGAACACGACAGAACACGACAGAACGCTACTGAACACGACAGAACGCTACTGAACACGACAGAACGCTACTGAACACGACAAAACGCTACAGAACACGACAGAACGCTACAGAACACGACAAAACGCTACAGAACGCTACAGAACATAACAGAACACGACAGAACGCTACTGAACACGACAGAACGCTACAGAACACGACAGAACGCTACAGAACACGACAGAACGCTACAGAACACGACAGAACAGGACAGAACGCTACTGAACATGACAGAATGCTACTGAACACGACAGAACGCTACAGAACACGACAAAACGCTACAGAACATGACAGAACACGACAGAACGCTACTGAACATGACAGAACGCTACAGAACACGACAGAACACGACAGAACGCTACTGAACACGACAGAACGCTACTGAACACGACAGAACGCTACAGAACACTACAGAACACGACAGAACACGACAGAACACGACAGAACGCTACTGAACACGACAGAACGCTACAGAACGCTACAGAACGCTACTGAACACGACAGAACGCTACTGAACACGACAGAACACGACAGAACGCTACTGAACACGACAGAACGCTACAGAACACGACAGAACACTACAGAACACTACAGAACATGACAGAACACGACAGAACGCTACTGAACACGACAGAACGCTACTGAACACGACAGAACGCTACTGAACACGACAGAACGCTACTGAACACGACAAAACGCTACAGAACACGACAGAACGCTACAGAACACGACAAAACGCTACAGAACGCTACAGAACATAACAGAACACGACAGAACGCTACTGAACACGACAGAACGCTACAGAACACGACAGAACACTACAGAACACGACAGAACGCTACAGAACACGACAGAACAGGACAGAACGCTACTGAACATGACAGAATGCTACTGAACACGACAGAACGCTACAGAACACAACAAAACGCTACAGAACATGACAGAACACGACAGAACGCTACTGAACATGACAGAACGCTACAGAACACGACAGAACCGACAGAACGCTACTGAAACAACGCTACTGAACACGACAGAACACGACAGAACGCTACTGAACACGACAGAACACGACAGAACGCTACTGAACACGACAGAACGCTACAGAACACGACAGAACACTACAGAACACTACAGAACACGACAGAACGCTACTGAACACGACAGAACGCTACTGAACACGACAGAACGCTACAGAACACGACAAAACGCTACAGAACGCTACAGAACATAACAGAACACGACAAAACGCTACTGAACACGACAGAACGCTACAGAACACGACAGAACACGACAGAACACGACAGAACGCTACAGAACACGACAGAACAGGACAGAACGCTACTGAACATGACAGAACGCTACAGAACACGACAGAACACGACAGAACGCTACTGAACACGACAGAACGCTACTGAACACGACAGAACATGACAGAACACGACAGAACGCTACTGAACACGACAGAACACGACAGAACACGACAGAACGCTACTGAACACGACAGAACGCTACTGAACACGACAGAACGCTACTGAACACGACAGAACGCTACTGAACACGACAAAACGCTACAGAACACGACAGAACGCTACAGAACACGACAAAACGCTACAGAACGCTACAGAACATAACAGAACACGACAAAACGCTACTGAACACGACAGAACGCTACAGAACACGACAGAACACGACAGAACACGACAGAACGCTACAGAACACGACAGAACAGGACAGAACGCTACTGAACATGACAGAATGCTACTGAACACGACAGAACGCTACAGAACACGACAAAACGCTACAGAACATGACAGAACACGACAGAACGCTACTGAACATGACAGAACGCTACAGAACACGACAGAACACGACAGAACGCTACTGAACACGACAGAACGCTACTGAACACGACAGAACATGACAGAACACGACAGAACGCTACTGAACACGACAGAACACGACAGAACACTACAGAACACTACAGAACACGACAGAACACGACAGAACGCTACAGAACACGACAGAACGCTACTGAACACGACAGAACGCTACTGAACACGACAGAACGCTACTGAACACGACAGAACGCTACTGAACACGACAGAACGCTACTGAAAACGACAGAACGCTACTGAACACGACAAAACGCTACAGAACATGACAGAACGCTACTGAACACGACAGAACGCTACAGAACACGACAAAACGCTACAGAACATGACAGAACGCTACTGAACACGACAGAACGCTACAGAACACGACAGAACGCTACAGAACACGACAGAACAGGACAGAACGCTACTGAACACGACAGAATGCTTCTGAACACGACAGAACGCTACAGAACACGACAGAACACTACAGAACACGACAGAACACGACAAAACGCTACAGAACGCTACAGAACATGACAAAACACGACAGAACGCTACTGAACACGACAGAACGCTACAGAACACGACAGAACACTACTGAACACAACAGAACGCTACAGAACAGGACAGAACGCTACTGAACACGACAGAACGCTACTGAACACGACAGAATGCTACTGAACACGACAGAACGCTACAGAACACGACAAAACGCTACAGAACGCTACAGAACATGACAGAACACGACAGAACGCTACTGAACACGACAGAACGCTACAGAACACGACAGAACACTACTGAACACAACAGAACGCTACTGAACACGACAGAATGCTACTGAACACGACAGAACGCTACAGAACACGACAGAACGCTACAGAACACGACAGAACGCTACTGAACACGACAGAACGCTACAGAACACGACAAAACGCTACAGAACGCTACAGAACATGACAGAACACGACAGAACGCTACTGAACACGACAGAACGCTACAGAACACGACAGAACACTACAGAACACCACAGAACGCTACTGAACACCACAGAACGCTACTGAACACCACAGAACGCTACTGAACACCACAGAACACGACAGAACACGACAGAACATGACAAAATACGACAGAATATGACAGAACACGACAGAATATGACAGAATATGACAGAACACGACAGAACATGACAGAACACGACAGAACATGACAGAACACGACAGAACATGACAGAACACGACAGAACATGACAGAACACGACAGAACATGACAGAACACGACAGAATACGACAGAACACGACAGAACATGACAGAACACGACAGAACATGACAGAACACGACAGAACATGACAGAACATGACAGAATACGACAGAACATGACAGAACACGACAGAACATGACAGAACATGACAGAACACGACAGAACATGACAGAACACGACAGAATACGACAGAACACGACAGAACATGACAGAACACGACAGAACATGACAGAACACGACAGAACATGACAGAACACGACAGAACATGACAGAACACGACAGAACATGACAGAACATGACAGAATACGACAGAACACGACAGAAGATGACAGAACACGACAGAACATGACAGAAAACGACAGAACATGACAGAACATGACAGAATACGACAGAACACGACAGAACATGACAGAACACGACAGAACATGACAGAACACGACAGAACATGACAGAACATGACAGAATACGACCGAATACGACAGAACACGACAGAACACGACAGAATACGACAGAACACGACAGAACACGACAGAACACGACAGAATACAACAGAACACTATAGAAAATTGTAGAACCCTCTAGAATCCCCCAGAACTCTGTAGAACTGTCCAGAACTCTCCAGAACTCTATATAATCTTACAGAACCCTTTAGAACTCTATAGAAAATTCCAGAACTCTCCAGAACCCTAGAAAACCCAGTAGAACACCATAGAACCCTCCAGAACCCTGTATAACTCATGGCACACTATTGCTAATGCTAATGCCACTGCTAATGCCAGTGCTAATGCTAATGCCAATGCTAATTCTAACACTAATGCCAATGCTAATGCTAATGCTAACGCTAATGCTAACGCTAATGCTCGCCTGTGGCCATGATGTTCTCCAGAGGAACGTGTGTCACAGCTCAGATCAGGTTTTTCTGGGACACGTTCTGTTCCTGGAGCTCCAGCCTCAGACAGAGCAGTGCCTCCCGTTAGCGTAACAAACCCGGAGAACGTTCCTGACCTCGTCCTCTTGTCCCGCCCTGCAGTTGGTCCATCACGCCCATCATGTACCCCGCCTCGTTCTGGTTCGAGGTCCCGAGCACGGCCTACGTCTTCCTCATCGTCATCAACCTCTTCATTGGGATCACGGCCACCGTGGCCACGTTCCTCCTGCAGCTGTTCGAGCACGACAAGGTCAGTCCCAGCTCAGCTCTGTGGAGCGGCGCCTCCTTCCTCCTGCAGCTGTTCCAGCACGACAAGGTCAGTCCCGGCTCAGCTCTGTAGAGCGGCGCCTCCTTCCTCCTGCAGCTGTTCGAGCACGACAAGGTCAGTCCCGGCTCAGCTCTGTGGAGCGGCGCCTCAGAGGAGCTCCTCATCTTCTGCCTGAGCATCAGACTCTGCAGGGGGACTCTTGTTTTGTCCACATTTCCTTTTGTCGATTCTCTTCGTGTTTCAAATGTGAACTCTGAATCTTCTTTTGAAAACATAAATCTTAAATGTTTGTCAGCTGGGCGTGTTTCCCAGACGGTGCAGGTCCAGGTCAGGTCTGTGCGGAGGCGAGCTCAGTCTGTGTCTGTGTGCAGGATCTGAAGAGGGTCAACTCGTACCTCAAGTCCTGTTTCCTGATCTTCCCGAACTACAACCTGGGCCACGGCCTCATGGAGCTCGCCTACAACGAGTACCTGAACGAGTACTACAACAAGATCGGTACTGGACCAGGACCAGACCAGGACCAGGACCAGACCAGGACCAGACCAGGACCAGGACCAGGACCAGACCAGGACCAGACCAGACCAGGACCAGACCAGGACCAGGACCAGACCAGGACCAGACCAGGACCAGACCAGGACCAGACCAGGACCAGGACCAGACCAGGACCAGACCAGGACCAGACCAGACCAGACCAGACCAGGACCAGACCAGGACCAGGACCAGACCAGAACCAGACCAGGACCAGACCAGGACCAGACCAGGACCAGACCAGGACCAGACCAGGACCAGACCAGGACCAGACCAGACCAGGACCGGACCAGACCAGGACCAGACCAGGACCAGACCAGGACCAGACCAGGACCAGACCAGGACCAGGACCAGACCAGGACCAGGACCAGACCAGGACCAGACCAGGACCAGACCAGACCAGGACCAGACCAGACCAGGACCAGACCAGACCAGGACCAGACCAGGACCAGGACCAGACCAGGACCAGACCAGGACCAGACCAGGACCAGACCAGGACCAGGACCAGACCAGGACCAGACCAGACCAGGACCAGACCAGGACCAGGACCAGACCAGGACCAGACCAGACCAGGACCAGACCAGGACCAGACCAGGACCAGACCAGGACCAGGACCAGACCAGGACCAGACCAGGACCAGACCAGGACCAGACCAGACCAGACCAGACCAGACCAGGACCAGACCAGGACCAGGACCAGACCAGAACCAGACCAGGACCAGACCAGGACCAGACCAGGACCAGACCAGGACCAGACCAGGACCAGACCAGACCAGGACCGGACCAGACCAGGACCAGACCAGGACCAGACCAGGACCAGACCAGGACCAGACCAGACCAGACCAGACCAGGACCAGAACAGGACCAGGCCTAGGACCAGGACTAGGACTAAACTAAGGGTTATTTCACATCAACAGTTGGTGCACCAAACATTCCTTTGGATCCAGAAGTTCTTAGTTGGTTTTCGTTGGTGTGAAGCTTCAGTCGGATCTGCACCAAATCAAACGGACCGAGACCTCAAAAAAAAGATCTTGGTCCGATTCCGCACCAAACCCCAAACTCTGGTGCGGTTCATCTGAAAACACCGACTCAGGTCCAAACAGAGACTGAAGGTCCAAACCAACTGTTCCAGATGCATCATGGGAGGAGACATCGACCTCGAGGGTCTGAGGAACGAACTCCATCTGAGTCACACGAGAACATCCATGAAACCAACGTCTCCTCTGCCTGAAACGACACGATCAACACCTTCCCCGACTCTACGCCTTCAGACTCTACGAACTCTACGCCTTCAGACTCTACGAACTCTACGCCTTCAGACTCTACGAACTCTACGCCTTCAGACTCTACGAACTCTACGCCTTCAGACTCTACGAACTCTACGCCTTCAGACTCTACGAACTCTACACCTTGAGACTCTACGAACTCTACACCTTCAGACTCTACGAACTCTACGCCTTCAGACTCTACGAACTCTACGCCTTCAGACTCTACGAACTCTACGCCTTCAGACTCTACGAACTCTACGCCTTCAGACTCTACAAACTCTACGCCTTCAGACTCTACGAACTCTACGCCTTCAGACTCAACGAACTCTACGCCTTCAGACTCTACGCCTTCAGACTCTACAAACTCTACGCCTTCAGACTCTACGAACTCTACGCCTTCAGACTCTACGAACTCTACGCCTTCAGACTCTACGAACTCTACGCCTTCAGACTCTACGCCTTCAGACTCTACAAACTCTACGCCTTCAGACTCTACAAACTCTACGCCTTCAGACTCTACGAACTCTACGCCTTCAGACTCTACACCTTCAGACTCTACGAACTCTACGCCTTCAGACTCTACAAACTCTACGCCTTCAGACTCTGCAAACTCTACGCCTTCAGACTCTACGCCTTCAGACTCTACGAACTCTACGCCTTCAGACTCTACGCCTTCAGACTCTACGAACTCTACGCCTTCAGACTCTACGAGCTCTACGCCTTCAGACTCTACGAACTCTATGCCTTCAGACTCTACGAACTCTACGCCTTCAGACTCTACGAACTCTACGCCTTCAGACTCTACGAACTCTACGCCTTCCAGACTCTACAAACTCTCGCCTTCCAGACTCTCTGAACTCTACGCCTTCAGACTCTTCTAACTCTACGCCTTCAGACTCTACAAACTCTACGCCTTCAGACTCTACAAACGCCTTCAGACTCTACGAACTCTACGCCTTCAGACTCTACAAACTCTACGCCTTCAGACTCTACGAACTCTACGCCTTCAGACTCTACACCTTCAGACTCTACGAACTCTACGCCTTCAGACTCTACAAACTCTACGCCTTCAGACTCTGCAAACTCTACGCCTTCAGACTCTACGCCTTCAGACTCTACGAACTCTACGCCTTCAGACTCTACGCCTTCAGACTCTCTGAACTCTCGCCTTCAGACTCTACGAGCTCTACGCCTTCAGACTCTACGAACTCTATGCCTTCAGACTCTACGAACTCTACGCCTTCAGACTCTACGAACTCTACGCCTTCAGACTCTACGAACTCTACGCCTTCAGACTCTACGCCTTCAGACTCTACGAACTCTACGCCTTCAGACTCTACGAACTCTACGCCTTCAGACTCTACGAACTCTACGCCTTCAGACTCTAGTTCGATACCGGATCATTCACCAGACTCCGCGACTCTTTTTCCAGTCGGATATTTTGCCGCTGTGATTATAATATAAACGATACAGAGAATGTGATAAACGAAGATCAGAGCGAAAACTAACGCGCCGAGTCGCACCAACGAGTCGCGCCGACGAGTCGCTCCAACGAGTCGCGCCAACGAGTCGCGCCAACGAGTCGCGCCAACGAGTCGCGCCAACGAGTCGCGCCAACGAGTCGCGCCAACGAGTCGCTCCAACGAGTCGCTCCAACGAGTCGCTCCAACGAGTCGCGCCAACGAGTCGCGCCAAAGAGTCGCGCCAGCGAACGCCGTAACCAGTCGGCGCCAGCGAAGTCGGCTCCAGCGAAGTCGCTCGGTCGCGCGTAATGAGTCGCACCGAGTCGCGCCAACGAGTCGCGCCGAGTCGCTCCAACGAGTCGCGCCAACGAGTCGCGCTAACGAGTCGCGCCAATGAGTCGCGCCAACGTTTTGCGCCAACGAGTCGCTCCAACGAGTCGCGGCAACGAGTCGCGCCAACGAGTCGCGCCAACGAGTCGCGCCAACGAGTCGCGCCAACGAGTCGCGCCAACGAGTCGCTCCAACGAGTCGCGCCAACGAGTCGCGCCAACGAGTCGCTCCAACGAGTCGCGCCAACGAGTCGCGCCAACGAGTCGCGCCAACGAGTCGCGCCAACGAGTCGCTCCAACGAGTCGCTCCAGAGCAACTCTGAACTGGAGCCGATTTGTGCCTGAAGATAAACTCAGAGGAAACGTCAGGAGCAGGTTTGGAGTTTGAGGAGAAACGAACAAACTGAGTCTGACACAGAAGAACGAGTCTGGACCTGGAGACGAACTGAAGATCCGAATAGAGGAGAAAGAGCCTGAGACCAAGACCAAGACTAGGACCAAGACCAGAGACCAGGACCAGGACTAAACCAGGACCAGACCAGGACCAGGACTAAACCAGGACCAGACCAGGACCAGGACTAAACCAGGACCAGATCAGGACCAGGACTAAACCAGGACCAGATCAGGACCAGGACTAAACCAGGACCAGACCAGGACTAGAGAGAGGACTTGAATGAGTATAGACTGGAACCAGACCAGGTTTAGACCAGGCAGAACTCATCTATTTCTCTTTTTTCTCCTCTTCCTCTCCTCCTCTCCTCCTCCTCTCTTCCTCCTCTCTCCTCCTCCTCCTCCTCCTCCTCCTCCTCCTCCTCCTCCTCCTCCTCCTCTCTCCTCCTCCTCCTCCTCCTCTCTTCCTCCTCCTCCTCCTCTCCTCTCCTCTCTCCTCCTCTCCTCTCTTCCTCTCCCCTCCTCCTCCTCCTCCTCCTCTCTTCCTCCTCTCTCCTCCTCTCCTCCTCTCTTCCTCTCTCCTCCTCCTCCTCCTCTCTTCCTCCTCCTCCTCTCCTCCTCTCTTCCTCTTTCCTCCTCCTCCTCCTCTCCTCCTCTCTCCTCCTCTCTCCTCCTCTCTTCCTCTCCTCCTCTCCTCCTCTCCTCCTCCTCTCTCCTCCTCCTCTCTCCTCCTCTCTCCTCTTCTCCTCCTCCTCTCTCCTCCTCTCCTCCTCCTCTCCTCCTCTCTCTTCCTCTCTTCCTCTCTCCTCCTCTCTCCTCCTCTCTCCTCCTCTCTCCTCCTCTCCTCCTCTCTCCTCCTCTCTTCCTCTCTCTTCCTCTCTTCCTCCCTCCTCCTCTCTTCCTCTCTCCTCCTCTCCTCCTCCTCTCTCCTCCTCCTCTCTCCTCCTCTCCTCCTCTCCTCCTCCTCTCCTCCTCCTCTCCTCCTCCTCTCCTCCTCCTCCTCAGGTCAGTTTCATAAGGTGAAGTCTCCGTTCCAGTGGGACATTGTGACTCGGGGTCTCGTTGCCATGACGATTGAAGGTTTCGTGGGGTTTTTCATCACCCTGCTGTGTCAATACAACGTCCTGCGCCGACCGCCGTGAGCCTCCTCCCACCTCCTCCTCACCTCCTCCTCTCCTCTTCTCCTCTCCTCCTCCTCTCCTCTTCTCCTCCTCCTTACCTCGTCCTCACCTCCTCCTCTCCTCCTTTCCTCCTCCTCCTCACCTCCTCCTCTCCTCTCCTCCTCTCCTCCTCCTCACCTCCTCCTCTCCTCTTCTCCTCCTCCTCCTCACCTCCTCCTCACCTCCTCCTCTCCTCCTCCTCCTCACCTCCTCCTCTCCTCTTCTCCTCTCCTCCTCTCCTCACCTCCTCCTCACCTCCTCCTCTCCTCTTCTCCTCCTCCTTACCTCCTCCTTTCCTCCTCCTCCTCACCTCCTCCTCACCTCCTCCTCTCCTCTTCGCCTCTCCTCCTCCTCCTCCTCACCTCCTCCTCTCCTCTTCTCCTCTCCTCCTTTCCTCCTCCTCCTCCTCCTCACCTCCTCCTCTCCTCTTCTCCTCCTCACCTCCTCCTCTCCTCTTCTCCTCCTCCTTACCTCCCCCTTTCTTCCTCCTCCTCACCTCCTCCTCTCCTCCTCTCCTCCTCCTCACCTCCTCCTCTCCTCTTCTCCTCCTCCTCACCTCCTCCTTTCCTCGTCCTCCTCCTCACCTCCTCCTCTCCTCCTTCTCTCCTCTTCTCCTCACCTCCTCCTTTCCTCCTCCTCCTCACCTCCTCCTCCTCTCCTCCTCACCTCCTCCTTTCCTCCTCCTCCTCCTTCTCCTCACCTCCTCCTCACCTCCTCCTCTCCTCCTCCTCCTCCTTCTCCTCCTCACCTCCTCCTCTCCTCCTCTCCTCCTCCTCACCTCCTCCTTTCCTCCTCTCCTCCTCCTCACCTCCTCCTCTCCTCCTCTCCTCCTCCTCACCTCCTCCTCTCCTCCTCTCCTCCTCCTCTCCTCTTCCTCTCCTCCTCCTCTCCTCCTCCTCCCCCCCTCTCCTCCTCCTCTCCTCCTCCTCTCCTCCTCCTCACCTCCTCCTCTCCTCCTCCTCTCCTCCTCTCCTCCTCCTCACCCTCTCCTTTCCTCCTCCTCCTCCTCACCTCCTCCTTTTCTCCTCCTCACCTCCTCTCCTACTCCTCCTCTCCTCCTCCTCTTCTCCTCTCCTCCTCCTCTTCTCCTCTCCTCCTCCTCACCTCCTCCTCTCCTCCTCCTCTCCTCCTCCTCACCTCCTCCTCTCCTCTCCTTCTCCTCTCCTCTCCTCCTCCTCTCCTCGTCCTCTCCTCCTCCTCACCTCCTCCTCTCCTCCTCCTCTCCTCCTCTCCTCCTCCTCACCTTCTCCTTTCCTCCTCCTCACCTCCTCCTTTTCTCCTCCTCACCTCCTCTCCTACTCCTCTTCCTCTCCTCCTCCTCTCCTCCTCCTCTTCTCCTCTCCTTTTCCTCACCTCCTCCTCACCTCCTCCTCTCCTCCTCCTCACCTCCTCCTCTCCTGTCCTCACCTCCTCTTCTCCTCCTCTCCTCTCCTCCTCTCCTCCTCCTCACCTCCTCTTCTCCTCCTCTCCTCCTCCTCACCTAGTCCTCTCCTCCTCTCCTCCTCCTCTCCTCCTCCTCCTCTCCTACTCCTCCTCCTCTCCTCCTCTCCTCCTCCTATCCTCCTCTCCTCCTCACCTCCTCCTCTCCCCCTCCTCTCCTCCTCTCCTCCTCCTCACCTCCTCCTCTCCTCCTCCTCCTCCTCTCCTCCTCCTCACCTCCTCCGCCTCACCTCCTCCTCCTATCCTTCTCTCCTCCTCACCTCCTCCTCACCACCTCCTCACCTCCTCTCCTCCTCCTCACCTCCTCTCCTCCTCTCCTCCTCCTCACATCCTCCTCTCCTTCTCTCCTCTCCTCCTCCTCTCCTCCTCCTCCTCTCCTCCTCTCCTCCTCCTCACCTCCTCCTCCTCTCCTCCTCTCCTCCTCCTCACCTCCTCCTCCTCTCCTCCTCCTCTCCTCCTCTCCTCCTCCTCCTCCTCCTCACCTCCTCCTCACCTCCTCCTCACCTCCCAGTCTCCTCTCCTCCTCACCTCCTCCTCACCTCCTCGTCTCCTCCTCCTCCTCACCTCCTCCTCTCCTCTTCTCCTCTCCTCCTCTCCTCCTCTCCTCCTCACCTCCTCCTCTCCTCTTCTCCTCCTCCTTACCTCCTCCTTTCCTCCTCCTCCTCACCTCCTCCTCACCTCCTCCTCTCCTCTTCGCCTCTCCTCCTCCTCCTCCTCACCTCCTCCTCTCCTCTTCTCCTCTCCTCCTTTCCTCCTCCTCCTCCTCCTCACCTCCTCCTCTCCTCTTCTCCTCCTCACCTCCTCCTCTCCTCCTTCTCCTCCTCCTTACCTCCCCTTTCTCTCCTCCTCACCTCCTCCTCTCCTCCTCTCCTCCTCCTCACCTCCTCCTCTCCTCTTCTCCTCCTCCTCACCTCCTCCTTTCCTCGTCCTCCTCCTCCTCCTCCTCCTCTCCTCCTTCTCTCCTCTTCTCCTCACCTCCTCCTTTCCTCCTCCTCCTCACCTCCTCCTCCTCTCCTCCTCACCTCCTCCTCTCCTCCTTCTCCTCCTCAGGTGTACTTCTCCTCCTCACCTCCTCCTCTCCTCCTTCTCCTCCTCAGGTGTACTTCTCCTCCTCACCTCCTCCTCTCCTCCTCAGGTGTACTTCTCCTCCTCACCTCCTCCTCTCCTCCTCAGGTGTACTTCTCCTCCTCACCTCCTCCTCTCCTCCTTCTCCTCCTCAGGAGTACTTCTCCTCCTCCTCTCCTCCTCCTCTCCTCCTCCTCTCCTCTTCCTCTCCTCCTCCTCTCCTCCTCCTCCTCTCCTCTCCTCCTCCTCTCCTCCTCCTCTCCTCCTCCTCTCCTCCTCCTCTCCTCCTCCTCTCCTCCTCTCCTCCTCCTCACCTTCTCCTTTCCTCCTCCTCCTCCTCACCTCCTCCTTTTCTCCTCCTCACCTCCTCTCCTACTCCTCCTCTCCTCCTCCTCTTCTCCTCTCCTCCTCCTCTTCTCCTCTCCTCCTCCTCACCTCCTCCTCTCCTCCTCCTCTCCTCCTCCTCACCTCCTCCTCTCCTCTCCTTCTCCTCTCCTCTCCTCCTCCTCTCCTCTTCCTCTCCTCCTCCTCACCTCCTCCTCTCCTCCTCCTCTCCTCCTCTCCTCCTCCTCACCTTCTCCTTTCCTCCTCCTCACCTCCTCCTATTCTCCTCCTCACCTCCTCTCCTACTCCTCATCCTCTCCTCCTCCTCTCCTCCTCCTCTCCTCCTCCTCACCTCCTCCTCTCCTCCTCCTCACCTCCTCCTCTCCTGTCCTCACCTCCTCTTCTCCTCCTCTCCTCTCCTCCTCTCCTCCTCCTCCTCACCTCCTCTTCTCCTCCTCTCCTCCTCCTCACCTAGTCCTCTCCTCCTCTCCTCCTCCTCTCCTCCTCCTCCTCTCCCTCTCCTCCTCCTCTCCTCCTCTCCTCCTCCTATCCTCCTCTCCTCCTCTCCTCCTCCTCACCTCCTCCTCTCCTCCTCCTCCTCCTCTCCTCCTCCTCACCTCCTCCGCCTCACCTCCTCCTCCTATCCTTCTCTCCTCCTCACCTCCTCCTCACCACCTCCTCTCCTCCTCACCTCCTCCTCTCCTCCTCTCCTCCTCTCCTCCTCCTCACCTCCTCTCCTCCTCCTCACCTCCTCTCCTCCTCTCCTCCTCCTCACATCCTCCTATCCTTCTCTCCTCTCCTCCTCCTCACCTCCTCCTCCTCTCCTCCTCACCTCCTCCTCTCCTCCTCCTCTCCTCCTCTCCTCCTCCTCACCTCCTCCTCCTCTCCTCCTCCTCTCCTCCTCACCTCCTCCTCCTCTCCTCCTCTCCTCCTCCTCTCCTCCTCCTCCTCCTCTCCTCCTCTCCTCCTCACCTCCTCCTCCTCTCCTCAGGCGTGTCCCCGTGAGCCTCCAGCCCCTCGATGATGATGATGAGGATGTGGGGTGTGAGAGGAGGCGCGTCCTCCGAGGAGACGCAGACCAGGATGTCCTGAGGATCCAGAACCTCACCAAGGTCTGAGGGTCCGGGAGGGCATCAGGTGTAATCTGCCCCTGTGTGGCAGGTGTACCGGTCACGGCGGGAGGGCATCAGGTGTAATCTGCCCCTGTGTGGCAGATGTACCGGTCACGGCGGGAGGGCATCAGGTGTAATCTGCCCCTGTGTGGCAGATGTACCGGTCACGGCGGGAGGGCATCAGGTGTAATCTGCCCCTGTGTGGCAGGTGTACCGGTCACAGCGGGAGGGCATCAGGTGTAATCTGCCCCTGTGTGGCAGGTGTACCGGTCACAGCGGGAGGGCATCAGGTGTAATCTGCCCCTGTGTGGCAGATGTACCGGTCACGGCGGGAGGGCAATAGGTGTAATCTGCCCCTGTGTGGCAGGTGTACCGGTCACAGCGGGAGGGCATCAGGTGTAATCTGCCCCTGTGTGGCAGGTGTACCGGTCACAGCGGGAGGGCATCAGGTGTAATCTGCCCCTGTGTGGCAGGTGTACCGTCACAGCGGGAGGGCATCAGGTGTAATCTGCCCCTGTGTGGCAGGTGTACCGGTCACAGCGGGAGGGCATCAGGTGTAATCTGCCCCTGTGTGGCAGGTGTACCGGTCACAGCGGGAGGGCATCAGGTGTAATCTGCCCCTGTGTGGCAGGTGTACCGGTCACAGCGGGAGGGCATCAGGTGTAATCTGCCCCTGTGTGGCAGGTGTACCGGTCACAGCGGGAGGGCATCAGGTGTAATCTGCCCCTGTGTGGCAGGTGTACCGGTCACAGCGGGAGGGCATCAGGTGTAATCTGCCCCTGTGTGGCAGGTGTACCGGTCACAGCGGGAGGGCATCAGGTGTAATCTGCCCCTGTGTGGCAGGTGTACCGGTCACAGCGGGAGGGCATCAGGTGTAATCTGCCCCTGTGTGGCAGGTGTACCGGTCACAGCGGGAGGGCATCAGGTGTAATCTGCCCCTGTGTGGCAGGTGTACCGGTCACAGCGGGAGGGCATCAGGTGTAATCTGCCCCTGTGTGGCAGGTGTACCGGTCACAGCGGGAGGGCATCAGGTGTAATCTGCCCCTGTGTGGCAGGTGTACCGGTCACAGTGGGAGGGCATCAGGTGTAATCTGCCCCTGTGTGGCAGGTGTACCGGTCACAGCGGGAGGGCATCAGGTGTAATCTGCCCCTGTGTGGCAGGTGTACCGGTCACGGCGCCTGGGCCGGGTCGTGGCTGTGGAGCGGCTGTGCCTCGGCGTTCGACCCGGCGAATGTTTCGGACTTTTGGGCGTCAACGGCGCCGGAAAAAGCACCACATTCAAGATGCTGACGGGCGACGAGAGTCTGAGCGGAGGAGACGCCTACATCTGTGGAACCAGGTCTGAACCAGGACTAAACCAGGACTAAACCAGGACTGAACCAGGACTAAACCAGGACTGAACCAGGACTAAACCAGGTCTGAACCAGGACTAAACCAGGACTGAACCAGGACTAAACCAGGACTAAACCAGGACTGAACCAGGACTAAACCAGGACTGAACCAGGACTAAACCAGGTCTGAACCAGGACTAAACCAGGACTGAACCAGGACTAAACCAGGACTAAGACAGGACTAAACCAGGTCTGAACCAGGACTAAACCAGGACTGAACCAGGACTAAACCAGGACTGAACCAGGACTAAACCAGGACTGAACCAGGACTAAACCAGGACTGACCCAGGTCTAAACCAGGTCTAAACCAGGACTGAACCAGGACTGAACCAGGACTGAACCAGGACTAAACCAGGACTGAACCAGGACTGAACCAGGTCTAAACCAGGACTAAACCAGGACTAAACCAGGACTGAACCAGGACTGAACCAGGTCTAAACCAGGACTAAACCAGGACTAAACCAGGACTGAACCAGGTCTAAACCAGGACTAAACCAGGACTAAACCAGGACTGAACCAGGACTAAACCAGGACTAAACCAGGACTGAACCAGGACTGAACCAGGACTGAACCAGGACTAAACCAGGACTGAACCAGGACTGAACCAGGACTAAACCAGGACTAAGACAGGACTAAACCAGGTCTGAACCAGGACTAAACCAGGACTGAACCAGGACTAAACCAGGACTGAACCAGGACTAAACCAGGACTGAACCAGGACTAAACCAGGACTGACCCAGGTCTAAACCAGGTCTAAACCAGGACTGAACCAGGACTGAACCAGGACTGAACCAGGACTAAACCAGGACTGAACCAGGACTGAACCAGGTCTAAACCAGGACTAAACCAGGACTAAACCAGGACTGAACCAGGACTGAACCAGGTCTAAACCAGGACTAAACCAGGACTAAACCAGGACTGAACCAGGTCTAAACCAGGACTAAACCAGGACTAAACCAGGACTGAACCAGGACTAAACCAGGACTAAACCAGGACTGAACCAGGACTGAACCAGGACTGAACCAGGACTAAACCAGGACTGAACCAGGACTGAACCAGGTCTAAACCAGGACTAAACCAGGACTAAACCAGGACTAAACCAGGACTGAACCAGGACTAAACCAGGACTAAACCAGGACTGAACCAGGACTGAACCAGGTCTAAACCAGGACTAAACCAGGACTAAACCAGGACTAAACCAGGACTAAACCAGGACTAAACCAGGACTGAACCAGGACTAAACCAGGACTGACCCAGGTCTAAACCAGGTCTAAACCAGGACTGAACCAGGACTGAACCAGGACTGAACCAGGACTAAACCAGGACTGAACCAGGACTGAACCAGGTCTAAACCAGGACTAAACCAGGACTAAACCAGGACTGAACCAGGACTGAACCAGGTCTAAACCAGGACTAAACCAGGACTAAACCAGGACTAAACCAGGACTAAACCAGGACTGAACCAGGACTAAACCAGGACTGACCCAGGTCTAAACCAGGTCTAAACCAGGACTGAACCAGGACTGAACCAGGACTGAACCAGGACTAAACCAGGACTGAACCAGGACTGAACCAGGTCTAAACCAGGACTAAACCAGGACTAAACCAGGACTGAACAAGGACTAAACCAGGACTAAACCAGGACTGAACCAGGACTGACCCAGGTCTAAACCAGGACTGAACCAGGACTAAACCAGGACTGAACCAGGACTAAACCAGGACTGAACCAGGACTGAACCAGGACTGACCCAGGTCTAAACCAGGACTGAACCAGGACTAAACCAGGACTAAACCAGGACTGAACCAGGACTGAACCAGGACTGACCCAGGTCTAAACCAGGACTGAACCAGGACTGAACCAGGACTGAACCAGGACTAAACCAGGACTGAACCAGGACTAAACCAAGACTAAACCAGGACTGAACCAGGACTGAACCAGGACTGACCCAGGTCTAAACCAGGACTGAACCAGGACTAAACCAGGACTGAACCAGGACTAAACCAGGACTGAACCAGGACTGAACCAGGACTGACCCAGGACTAAACCAGGACTAAACCAGGACTGAACCAGGACTAAACCAGGACTAAACCAGGACTGAACCAGGACTGAACCAGGACTGACCCAGGTCTAAACCAGGACTGAACCAGGACTAAACCAGGACTAAACCAGGACTGAACCAGGACTGAACCAGGACTGACCCAGGTCTAAACCAGGACTGAACCAGGACTAAACAAGGACTGACCCAGGTCTAAACCAGGACTAAACCAGGACTAAACCAGGACTGAACCAGGACTGAACCAGGACTGAACCAGGACTAAACCAGGACTAAACCAGGACTGAACCAGGTCTAAACCAGGACTAAACCAGGACTAAACCAGGACTGAACCAGGACTGAACCAGGACTAAACCAGGACTGAACCAGGACTGAACCAGGACTAAACCAGGACTAAACCAGGACTGAACCAGGACTGAACCAGGACTAAACCAGGACTGAACCAGGACTAAACCAGGACTAAACCAGGACTGAACCAGGACTGAACCAGGACTAAACCAGGACTAAACCAGGACTAAACCAGGACTGAACCAGGACTGAACCAGGACTGAACCAGGACTGAACCAGGACTGAACCAGGACTAAACCAGGACTAAACCAGGACTAAACCAGGACAGAACCAGGACTAAACCAGGACTAAACCAGGACTGAACCAGGACTGAACCAGGACTGAACCAGGACTAAACCAGGACTAAACCAGGACTGAACCAGGACTGAACCAGGTCTGAACCAGGACTGAACCAGGACTGAACCAGGACTGAACCAGGACTAATGAGAGCAGAGGAGGCGCCTACATCTGCGTGAACAAGTCTGACCCGGACCAGACCAGGACCAGACCAGGACCAGGACCAGACCAGGACCAGACCAGGACCAGGACCATACCAGGACCAGGACCATACCAGGCTTCTTTCCCTCTATTCGGATCTTCAGTTCGTCTCCAGGTCCAGACTCGTTCTTCTGTGTCAGAGTGTAGAGTCTGAAGGTGTAGAGTCTGAAGGCGTAGAGTCTGAAGGCGTAGAGTCTGAAGGCGTAGTATCTGAAGGCGTAGAGTCTGAAGGCGTAGAGTTTGAAAGCGTAGAGTCTGAAGGCGTAGAGTCTGAAGGTGTAGAGTTCGTAGAGTCTCAAGGTGTAGAGTCTGAAGGTGTAGAGTTCGTAGAGTCTCAAGGTGTAGAGTCTGAAGGCGTAGAGTCTGAAGGCGTAGAGTCTGAAGGTGTAGAGTTCGTAGAGTCTGAAGGCGTAGAGTCTGAAGGTGTAGAGTTCGTAGAGTCTGAAGGTGTAGAGTCTGAAGGCGTAGAGTCTGAAGGTGTAGAGTTCGTAGAGTCTGAAGGTGTAGAGTCTGAAGGCGTAGAGTCTGAAGGCGTAGAGTCTGAAGGCGTAGAGTCTGAAGGTGTAGAGTTCGTAGAGTCTGAAGGTGTAGAGTCTGAAGGTGTAGAGTCTGAAGGCGTAGAGTCTGAAGGCGTAGAGTCTGAAGGTGTAGAGTTCGTAGAGTCTGAAGGCGTGGAGTCTGAAGGCGTAGAGTCTGAAGGCGTAGAGTCTGAAGGTGTAGAGTTCGTAGAGTCTGAAGGCGTAGAGTCTGAAGGTGTAGAGTTCGTAGAGTCTGAAGGTGTAGAGTCTGAAGGCGTAGAGTCTGAAGGTGTAGAGTTCGTAGAGTCTGAAGGTGTAGAGTCTGAAGGCGTAGAGTCTGAAGGCGTAGAGTTCATAGAGTCTGAAGGTGTAGAGTCTGAAGGTGTAGAGTCTGAAGGTGTAGAGTTCGTAGAGTCTGAAGACGTAGAGTTTGAAAGCGTAGAGTCTGAAGGCGTAGAGTCTGAAGGCGTAGAGTTCGTAGAGTCTGAAGGCGTAGAGTCTGAAGGCGTAGAGTCTGAAGGTGTAGAGTCTGAAGGCGTAGAGTCTGAAGGTGTAGAGTCTGAAGGCGTAGAGTTTGTAGAGTCTGAAGGCGTAGAGTCTGAAGGCGTAGAGTCTGAAGGTGTAGAGTCTGAAGGTGTAGAGTTCGTAGAGTCTGAAGGCGTAGAGTCTGAAGACGTAGAGTTCGTAGAGTCTGAAGGCGTAGAGTCTGAAGGTGTAGAGTTGGTAGAGTCTGAAGGCGTAGAGTCTGAAGACGTAGAGTTCGTAGAGTCTGAAGGCGTAGAGTTCGTAAAGTCTGAAGGCGTAGAGTTCGTAGAGTCTGAAGGCGTAGAGTCTGAAGGTGTAGAGTTTGTAGAGTCTGAAGGCGTAGAGTTCGTAGAGTCTGAAGGCGTAGAGTCTGAATGCGTAGAGTTCGTAGAGTCTGAAGCCGTAGAGTCTGAAGGTGTAGAGTTTGTAGAGTCTGAAGGCGTAGAGTCTGAAGGCGTAGAGTTCATAGAGTCTGAAGGCGTAGAGTCTGAAGGCGTAGAGTTCATAGAGTCTGAAGGCGTAGAGTCTGAAGGCGTAGAGTCTGAAGGTGTAGAGTTCGTAGAGTCTGAAGGTGTAGAGTCTGAAGGCGTAGAGTCTGAAGGCGTAGAGTTCATAGAGTCTGAAGGTGTAGAGTCTGAAGGTGTAGAGTCTGAAGGCGTAGAGTTCGTAGAGTCTGAAGACGTAGAGTTTGAAAGCGTAGAGTCTGAAGGCGTAGAGTCTGAAGGCGTAGAGTTCGTAGAGTCTGAAGGCGTAGAGTCTGAAGGCGTAGAGTCTGAAGGTGTAGAGTCTGAAGGCGTAGAGTCTGAAGGCGTAGAGTTTGAAAGCGTAGAGTCTGAAGGTGTAGAGTCTGAAGGCGTAGAGTCTGAAGGTGTAGAGTTCGTAGAGTCTGAAGGCGTAGAGTCTGAAGGCGTAGAGTCTGAAGGTGTAGAGTCTGAAGGGGTAGAGTTCGTAGAGTCTGAAGGCGTAGAGTCTGAAGGTGTAGAGTCTGAAGGCGTAGAGTTTGTAGAGTCTGAAGGCGTAGAGTTCGTAAAGTCTGAAGGCGTAGAGTCTGAAGGCGTAGAGTCTGAAGGTGTAGAGTCTGAAGGCGTAGAGTTTGTAGAGTCTGAAGGCGTAGAGTCTGAAGGCGTAGAGTCTGAAGGCGTAGAGTCTGAAGACGTAGAGTTCGTAGAGTCTGAAGGCGTAGAGTTCGTAAAGTCTGAAGGCGTAGAGTTCGTAGAGTCTGAAGGCGTAGAGTCTGAAGGCGTAGAGTTCATAGAGTCTGAAGGCGTAGAGTCTGAAGGCGTAGAGTCTGAAGGCGTAGAGTTCGTAGAGTCTGAAGGCGTAGAGTCTGAAGACGTAGAGTTCGTAGAGTCTGAAGGCGTAGAGTTCGTAAAGTCTGAAGGCGTAGAGTTCGTAGAGTCTGAAGGCGTAGAGTCTGAAGGCGTAGAGTTCATAGAGTCTGAAGGCGTAGAGTCTGAAGGTGTAGAGTTTGAAGGCATAGAGTTCGTAGAGTCTGAAGGTGTAGAGTCTGAAGGCGTAGAGTTTGAAGGCGTAGAGTTTGAAGGCGTAGAGTTCGTAGAGTCTGAAGGCGTAGAGTTCGTAGAATCTGAAGGTGTAGAGTTCGTAGAGTCTGAAGGCGTAGAGTTCATAGAGTCTGAAGGTGTAGAGTCTGAAGGCGTAGAGTTTGAAGGCGTAGAGTTTGAAGGCGTAGAGTTCGTAGAGTCTGAAGGCGTAGAGTTCGTAGAATCTGAAGGTGTAGAGTTCGTAGAGTCTGAAGGCATAGAGTTTGTGGAGTCTGAAGGTGTAGAGTTCGTAGAGTCTGAAGGCGTAGAGTTCGTAGAGTTTGAAGGCGTAGAGTCTGAAGGCGTAGAGTTCGTAGAGTCTGAAGGCGTAGCGTCTGAAGGCGTAGAGTTCGTAGAGTCTGAAGGCGTAGAGTTCGTAGAGTCTGAAGGCGTAGAGTTCATAGAGTCTGAAGGCGTAGAGTTTGTAGAGTCTGAAGGTGTAGAGTTCGTAGAGTCTGAAGGCGTAGAGTTCGTAGAGTTTGAAGGCGTAGAGTCTGAAGGCATAGAGTCTGAAGGCGTAGCGTCTGAAGGCGTAGAGTTTGTAGAGTCTGAAGGCGTAGAGTTCGTAGAGTCTGAAGGCGTAGAGTTCGTAGAGTCTGAAGGCGTAGAGTCTGAAGGCGTAGAGTTCGTAGAGTCTGAAGGCGTAGAGTTCATAGAGTCTGAAGGCGTAGAGTTTGTAGAGTCTGAAGGTGTAGAGTTCGTAGAGTCTGAAGGTGTAGAGTTCGTAGAGTTTGAAGGCGTAGAGTCTGAAGGCGTAGAGTTCATAGAGTCTGAAGGCGTAGAGTTCGTAGAGTCTGAAGGTGTAGAGTTCGTAGAGTTTGAAGGCGTAGAGTCTGAAGGCGTAGAGTTCGTAGAGTCTGAAGGCGTAGAGTTCGTAGAGTCTGAAGGCGTAGAGTCTGAAGGCGTAGAGTTCGTAGAGTCTGAAGGCGTAGAGTTCGTAGAGTCTGAAGGCGTAGAGTTCATAGAGTCTGAAGGCGTAGAGTCTGAAGGCGTAGAGTTCGTAGAGTCTGAAGGCGTAGAGTTCATAGAGTCTGAAGGCGTAGACTCTGAAGGCATAGAGTTCGGAGAGTGTGAAGGCGTAGAGTTCGTAGAGTCTGAAGGCGTAGAGTCTGAAGGCGTAGAGTTCGTAGAGTCTGAAGGCGTAGAGTCTGAAGGCGTAGAGTTCGTAGAGTCTGAAGGTGTAGAGTTCGTAGAGTCTGAAGGCGTAGAGTTCGTAGAGTCTGAAGGCGTAGAGTTCGTAGAGTCTGAAGGCATAGAGTTCGTAGACTCTGAAGGCGTAGAGTTCGGAGAGTCTGAAGGCGTAGAGTTCGTAGAGTCTGAAGGCGTAGAGTCTGAAGGCGTAGAGTTCGTAGAGTCTGAAGGCGTAGAGTCTGAAGGCGTAGAGTTCGTAGAGTCTGAAGGCGTAGAGTTCGTAGAGTCTGAAGGCGTAGAGTTCGTAGAGTCTGAAGGCGTAGAGTTCGTAGAGTCTGAAGGCGTAGAGTTCGTAGAGTCTGAAGGCGTAGAGTTCGTAGAGTCTGAAGGTGTAGAGTTTGTAGAGTCTGAAGGCGTAGAGTTCGTAGAGTCTGAAGGCGTAGAGCTCGTAGAGTCTGAAGGCGTAGAGTTCGTAGACTCTGAAGGCATAGAGTTCGGAGAGTGTGAAGGCGTAGAGTTCGGAGAGTCTGAAGGCGTAGAGTTCGTAGAGTTCGTAAAGTCTGAAGGCGTAGAGTTCGTAGACTCTGAAGGCGTAGAGTTCGTAGAGTCTGAAGGCGTAGAGTCTGAAGGCGTAGAGTTCGTAGAGTCTGAAGGCGTAGAGTTCGTAGAGTCTGAAGGCGTAGAGTTCGTAGAGTCTGAAGGCGTAGAGTCTGAAGGCGTAGAGTTCGTAGAGTCTGAAGGCGTAGAGTCTGAAGGCGTAGAGTTCGTAGAGTCTGAAGGCGTAGAGTTCATAGAGTCTGAAGGCGTAGAGTTTGTAGAGTCTGAAGGTGTAGAGTTCGTAGAGTCTGAAGGTGTAGAGTTCGTAGAGTTTGAAGGCGTAGAGTCTGAAGGCGTAGAGTTCATAGAGTCTGAAGGCGTAGAGTTCGTAGAGTCTGAAGGCGTAGAGTTCGTAGAGTCTGAAGGCGTAGAGTTCGTAGAGTCTGAAGGCGTAGAGTCTGAAGGCGTAGAGTTCGTAGAGTCTGAAGGCGTAGAGTTCGTAGAGTCTGAAGGCGTAGAGTTCATAGAGTCTGAAGGCGTAGAGTCTGAAGGCGTAGAGTTCGTAGAGTCTGAAGGCGTAGAGTTCATAGAGTCTGAAGGCGTAGACTCTGAAGGCATAGAGTTCGGAGAGTGTGAAGGCGTAGAGTTCGTAGAGTCTGAAGGCGTAGAGTCTGAAGGCGTAGAGTTTGTAGAGTCTGAAGGCGTAGAGTCTGAAGGCGTAGAGTTCGTAGAGTCTGAAGGTGTAGAGTTCGTAGAGTCTGAAGGCGTAGAGTTCGTAGAGTCTGAAGGCGTAGAGTTCGTAGAGTCTGAAGGCATAGAGTTCGTAGACTCTGAAGGCGTAGAGTTCGGAGAGTCTGAAGGCGTAGAGTTCGTAGAGTCTGAAGGCGTAGAGTCTGAAGGCGTAGAGTTCGTAGAGTCTGAAGGCGAAGAGTGTGAAGGCGTAGAGTTCGTAGAGTCTGAAGGCGTAGAGTTCGTAGAGTCTGAAGGCGTAGAGTTCGTAGAGTCTGAAGGCGTAGAGTTCGTAGAGTCTGAAGGTGTAGAGTTTGTAGAGTCTGAAGGCGTAGAGTTCGTAGAGTCTGAAGGCGTAGAGCTCGTAGAGTCTGAAGGCGTAGAGTTCGTAGACTCTGAAGGCATAGAGTTCGGAGAGTGTGAAGGCGTAGAGTTCGGAGAGTCTGAAGGCGTAGAGTTCGTAGAGTTCGTAAAGTCTGAAGGCGTAGAGTTCGTAGACTCTGAAGGCGTAGAGTTCGTAGAGTCTGAAGGCGTAGAGTCTGAAGGCGTAGAGTTCGTAGAGTCTGAAGGCGTAGAGTTCGTAGAGTCTGAAGGCGTAGAGTTCGTAGAGTCTGAAGGCGTAGAGTCTGAAGGCGTAGAGTTCGTAGAGTCTGAAGGCGTAGAGTCTGAAGGCGTAGAGTTCGTAGAGTCTGAAGGCGTAGAGTTCGTAGAGTCTGAAGGCGTAGAGTCTGAAGGCGTAGAGTTTGTAGAGTCTGAAGGCGTAGAGTCTGAAGGCGTAGAGTTCATAGAGTCTGAAGGCGTAGAGTCTGAAGGTGTAGAGTTTGAAGGCATAGAGTTCGTAGAGTCTGAAGGTGTAGAGTCTGAAGGCGTAGAGTTCGTAGAATCTGAAGGTGTAGAGTTCGTAGAGTCTGAAGGCGTAGAGTTCATAGAGTCTGAAGGTGTAGAGTCTGAAGGCGTAGAGTTTGAAGGCGTAGAGTTTGAAGGCGTAGAGTTTGTAGAGTCTGAAGGCGTAGAGTTCGTAGAATCTGAAGGTGTAGAGTTCGTAGAGTCTGAAGGCATAGAGTTTGTAGAGTCTGAAGGTGTAGAGTTCGTAGAGTCTGAAGGCGTAGAGTTCGTAGAGTTTGAAGGCGTAGAGTCTGAAGGCATAGAGTCTGAAGGCGTAGAGTTCGTAGAGTCTGAAGGCGTAGAGTTCGTAGAGTCTGAAGGCGTAGAGTTCGTAGAGTCTGAAGGCGTAGAGTTCGTAGAGTCTGAAGGTGTAGAGTTTGTAGAGTCTGAAGGCGTAGAGTTCGTAGAGTCTGAAGGCGTAGAGCTCGTAGAGTCTGAAGGCGTAGAGTTCGTAGACTCTGAAGGCATAGAGTTCGGAGAGTGTGAAGGCGTAGAGTTCGGAGAGTCTGAAGGCGTAGAGTTCGTAGAGTTCGTAAAGTCTGAAGGCGTAGAGTTCGTAGACTCTGAAGGCGTAGAGTTCGTAGAGTCTGAAGGCGTAGAGTCTGAAGGCGTAGAGTTCGTAGAGTCTGAAGGCGTAGAGTTCGTAGAGTCTGAAGGCGTAGAGTTCGTAGAGTCTGAAGGCGTAGAGTCTGAAGGCGTAGAGTTCGTAGAGTCTGAAGGCGTAGAGTCTGAAGGCGTAGAGTTCGTAGAGTCTGAAGGCGTAGAGTTCGTAGAGTCTGAAGGCGTAGAGTCTGAAGGCGTAGAGTTTGTAGAGTCTGAAGGCGTAGAGTCTGAAGGCGTAGAGTTCATAGAGTCTGAAGGCGTAGAGTCTGAAGGTGTAGAGTTTGAAGGCATAGAGTTCGTAGAGTCTGAAGGTGTAGAGTCTGAAGGCGTAGAGTTCGTAGAATCTGAAGGTGTAGAGTTCGTAGAGTCTGAAGGCGTAGAGTTCATAGAGTCTGAAGGTGTAGAGTCTGAAGGCGTAGAGTTTGAAGGCGTAGAGTTTGAAGGCGTAGAGTTTGTAGAGTCTGAAGGCGTAGAGTTCGTAGAATCTGAAGGTGTAGAGTTCGTAGAGTCTGAAGGCATAGAGTTTGTAGAGTCTGAAGGTGTAGAGTTCGTAGAGCCTGAAGGCGTAGAGTTCGTAGAGTTTGAAGGCGTAGAGTCTGAAGGCATAGAGTCTGAAGGCGTAGCGTCTGAAGGCGTAGAGTTCGTAGAGTCTGAAGGCGTAGAGTTCGTAGAGTCTGAAGGCGTAGAGTTCGTAGAGTCTGAAGGCGTAGAGTTCATAGAGTCTGAAGGCGTAGAGTTTGTAGAGTCTGAAGGTGTAGAGTTCGTAGAGTCTGAAGCCGTAGAGTTCGTAGAGTTTGAAGGCGTAGAGTCTGAAGGCATAGAGTCTGAAGGCGTAGAGTTCGTAGAGTCTGAAGGCGTAGAGTTCGTAGAGTCTGAAGGCGTAGAGTTCGTAGAGTCTGAAGGCGTAGAGTTCATAGCGTCTGAAGGCGTAGAGTTTGTAGAGTCTGAAGGCGTAGAGTTCGTAGAGTCTGAAGGCGTAGAGTTCGTAGAGTCTGAAGGCGTAGAGTCTGAAGGCGTAGAGTTCGTAGAGTCTGAAGGCGTAGAGTTCATTGAGTCTGAAGGCGTAGAGTTTGTAGAGTCTGAAGGTGTAGAGTTCGTAGAGTCTGAAGGTGTAGAGTTCGTAGAGTTTGAAGGCGTAGAGTCTGAAGGCGTAGAGTTCATAGAGTCTGAAGGCGTAGAGTTTGTAGAGTCTGAAGGTGTAGAGTTCGTAGAGTTTGAAGGCGTAGAGTCTGAAGGCGTAGAGTTCGTAGAGTCTGAAGGCGTAGAGTTCGTAGAGTCTGAAGGCGTAGAGTCTGAAGGCGTAGAGTTCGTAGAGTCTGAAGGCGTAGAGTTCGTAGAGTCTGAAGGCGTAGAGTTCATAGAGTCTGAAGGCGTAGAGTTTGTAGAGTCTGAAGGCGTAGAGCCTGAAGGCGTAGAGTTCGTAGAGTCTGAAGGCGTAGAGTCTGAAGGCGTAGAGTTCGTAGAGTCTGAAGGCGTAGAGTCTGAAGGCGTAGAGTTCGTAGAGTCTGAAGGTGTAGAGTTCGTAGAGTCTGAAGGCGTAGAGTTCGTAGAGTCTGAAGGCATAGAGTTCGTAGACTCTGAAGGCGTAGAGTTCGGAGAGTCTGAAGGCGTAGAGTCTGAAGGCGTAGAGTCTGAAGGCGTAGAGTTCGTAGAGTCTGAAGGCGTAGAGTCTGAAGGCGTAGAGTTCGTAGAGTCTGAAGGTGTAGAGTTCGTAGAGTCTGAAGGCGTAGAGTTCGTAGAGTCTGAAGGCGTAGAGTTCGTAGAGTCTGAAGGCGTAGAGTTCGTAGAGTCTGAAGGCGTAGAGTTTGTAGAGTCTGAAGGCGTAGAGTTCGTAGAGTCTGAAGGCGTAGAGTTCGTAGACTCTGAAGGCATAGAGTTCGGAGAGTGTGAAGGCGTAGAGTTCGGAGAGTCTGAAGGCGTAGAGTTCGTAGAGTTCGTAGAGTCTGAAGGCGTAGAGTCTGAAGGCGTAGAGTTCGGAGAGTCTGAAGGCGTAGAGTTCGTAGAATCTGAAGGCGTAGAGTTCGGAGAGTGTGAAGGCGTAGAGTTCGGAGAGTCTGAAGGCGTAGAGTTCGTAGAGTCTGAAGGCGTAGAGTTTGTAGAGTCTGAAGGCGTAGAGTTCGTAGAGTCTGAAGGCGTAGAGCTCGTAGAGTTCGGAGAGTGTGAAGGCGTAGAGTTCGGAGAGTCTGAAGGCATAGAGTTCGTAGAGTTCGTAGAGTCTGAAGGCGTAGAGTCTGAAGGCGTAGAGTTCGGAGAGTCTGAAGGCGTAGAGTTCGTAGAGTCTGAAGGCGTAGAGTCTGAAGGCGTAGAGTTCGTAGAGTCTGAAGGCGTAGAGTCTGAAGGCGTAGAGTTCGTAGAGTCTGAAGGCGTAGAGTTCGTAGAGTCTGAAGGCGCAGAGTCTGAAGGCATAGAGTTTGTAGAGTCTGACGGCGTAGAGTTCGTAGAGTCTGAAGGTGTAGAGTCTGAAGGTGTAGAGTTTGAAGGCATAGAGTCTGAAGGCGTAGAGTTCGTAGAGTCTGAAGGTGTAGAGTCTGAAGGCGTAGCGTCTGAAGGCGTAGAGTCTGAAGGCGTAGAGTTCGTAGAGTCTGAAGGCATAGAGTTCGTAGAGTCTGAAGGCGTAGAGTTCGTAGAGTCTGAAGGTGTAGAGTTCGTAGAGTCTGAAGGCGTAGAGTTCGTAGAGTCTGAAGGCGTAGAGTCTGAAGGCGTAGCGTCTGAAGGCGTAGAGTCTGAAGGCGTAGAGTTCGTAGAGTCTGAAGGCATAGAGTTCGTAGAGTCTTAAGGCGTAGAGTCTGAAGGCGTAGAGTTTGTAGAGTCTGAAGGCGTAGAGTTCGTAGAGTCTGAAGGTGTAGAGTTCGTAGAGTCTGAAGGCGTAGAGTCTGAAGGCGTAGAGTTCGTAGAGTCTGAAGGCATAGAGTTCGTAGAGTCTGAAGGCGTAGAGTCTGAAGGCGTAGAGTTCGTAGAGTCTGAAGGCGTAGAGTCTGAAGGCGTAGAGTTCGTAGAGTCTGAAGGCGTAGAGTTTGTAGAGTCTGAAGGCGTAGAGTTCGTAGAGTCTGAAGGCGTAGAGTTCGTAGAGTCTGAAGGCGTAGAGTCTGAAGGCGTAGCGTCTGAAGGCGTAGAGTCTGAAGGCGTAGAGTTCGTAGAGTCTGAAGGCATAGAGTTCGTAGAGTCTTAAGGCGTAGAGTTTGTAGAGTCTGAAGGCGTAGAGTTCGTAGAGTCTGAAGGCGTAGAGTTCGTAGAGTCTGAAGGCGTAGAGTTCGTAGAGTCTGAAGGCGTAGAGTCTGAAGGCGTAGAGTTCGTAGAGTCTGAAGGCGTAGAGTCTGAAGGCGTAGAGTTCGTAGAGTCTGAAGGCATAGAGTTCGTAGAGTCTGAAGGCGTAGAGTCTGAAGGCGTAGAGTTCGTAGAGTCTGAAGGCGTAGAGTCTGAAGGCGTAGAGTTCGTAGAGTCTGAAGGTGTAGAGTTCGTAGAGTCTGAAGGCGTAGAGTCTGAAGGCGTAGAGTTCGTAGAGTCTGAAGGCATAGAGTTCGTAGAGTCTGAAGGCGTAGAGTCTGAAGGCGTAGAGTTCGTAGAGTCTGAAGGCGTAGAGTCTGAAGGCGTAGAGTTCGTAGAGTCTGAAGGCGTAGAGTTTGTAGAGTCTGAAGGCGTAGAGTTCGTAGAGTCTGAAGGCGTAGAGTTCGTAGAGTCTGAAGGCGTAGAGTTCGTAGAGTCTGAAGGCGTAGAGTCTGAAGGCGTAGCGTCTGAAGGCGTAGAGTCTGAAGGCGTAGAGTTCGTAGAGTCTGAAGGCGTAGAGTTCGTAGAGTCTGAAGGCGTAGAGTTTGTAGAGTCTGAAGGTGTAGAGTTCGTAGAGTCTGAAGGCGTAGAGTTCGTAGAGTCTGAAGGTGTAGAGTTCGTAGAGTCTGAAGGCGTAGAGTTTGTAGAGTCTGAAGGCGTAGAGTTTGTAGAGTCTGAAGGCGTAGAGTTTGTAGAGTCTGAAGGCGTAGAGTTCGTAGAGTCTGAAGGCGTAGAGTTCGTAGAGTCTGAAGGCGTAGAGTCTGAAGGCGTAGAGTTCGTAGAGTCTGAAGGCGTAGAGTTCGTAGAGTCTGAAGGCGTAGAGTTCGTAGAGTCTGAAGGCGTAGAGTTCGTGGAGTCTGAAGGCGTAGAGTTCGTAGAGTCTGAAGGCGTAGAGTTCGTAGAGTCTGAAGGCGTAGAGTCTGAAGGCGTAGAGCTCGTAGAGTCTGAAGGCGTAGAGTTCGTAGAGTCTGAAGGCGTCGAGCTCGTAGAGTCTGAAGGCGTAGAGTTCGTAGAGTCTGAAGGCGTAGAGTTCGTAGAGTCTGAAGGCGTAGAGTTCGTAGAGTCTGAAGGCGTAGAGCTCGTAGAGTCTGAAGGCGTAGAGTTCGTAGAGTCTGAAGGCGTCGAGCTCGTAGAGTCTGAAGGCGTAGAGTTCGTAGAGTCTGAAGGCGTAGAGCTCGTAGAGTCTGAAGGCGTAGAGTTCGTAGAGTCTGAAGGCGTCGAGCTCGTAGAGTCTGAAGGCGTAGAGTTTGTAGAGTCTGAAGGCGTAGAGTTCGTAGAGTCTGAAGGCGTAGAGTCTGAAGGCGTAGAGTTCGTAGAGTCTGAAGGCGTAGAGTTCGTAGAGTCTGAAGGCGTAGAGTTCGTAGAGTCTGAAGGCGTAGAGATAGTAGAGTCTGAAGGCGTAGAGTTCGTAGAGTCTGAAGGCGTAGAGTTCTCGTAGAGTCTGAAGGCGTAGAGTCTGAAGGCGTAGAGTTCAGAGAGTCTGAAGGCGTAGAGTTCTGAGAGTCTGAAGGCGTAGAGTTCGTAGAGTCTGAAGGCGTAGAGTTCGTAGAGTCTGAAGGCGTAGAGTTCGTAGAGTCTGAAGGCGTAGAGTTCGTAGAGTCTGAAGGCGTAGAGTTCGTAGAGTCTGAAGGCGTAGAGTTCGTAGAGTCTGAAGGCGTAGAGTTCGTAGAGTCTGAAGGCGTAGAGTTCATAGAGTCTGAAGGCGTAGAGTTCGTAGAGTCTGAAGGCGTAGAGTTAGTAGAGTCTGAAGGCGTAGAGTTAGTAGAGTCTGAAGGCGTAGAGTTCCTAGAGTCTGAAGGCGTAGAGTTCGTAGAGTCTGAAGGCGTAGAGTTCGTAGAGTCTGAAGGCGTAGAGTTCATAGAGTCTGAAGGGGTCGAGCTCGTAGAGTCTGAAGGCGTAGAGTTTGTAGAGTCTGAAGGCGTAGAGTTCGTAGAGTCTGAAGGCGTAGAGTCTGAAGGCGTAGAGTTCGTAGAGTCTGAAGGCGTAGAGTTCGTAGAGTCTGAAGGCGTAGAGTTCGTAGAGTCTGAAGGCGTAGAGTTCGTAGAGTCTGAAGGCGTAGAGTTTGTAGAGTCTGAAGGCGTAGAGTTCGTAGAGTCTGAAGGCGTAGAGTCTGAAGGCGTAGAGTTCGTAGAGTCTGAAGGCGTAGAGTTTGTAGAGTCTGAAGGCGTAGAGTTCGTAGAGTCTGAAGGCGTAGAGTTCGTAGAGTCTGAAGGCGTAGAGTCTGAAGGCGTAGAGCTCGTAGAGTCTGAAGGCGTAGAGTTCGTAGAGTCTGAAGGCGTCGAGCTCGTAGAGTCTGAAGGCGTAGAGTTCGTAGAGTCTGAAGGCGTAGAGTTCGTAGAGTCTGAAGGCGTAGAGTTCGTAGAGTCTGAAGGCGTCGAGCTCGTAGAGTCTGAAGGCGTAGAGTTCGTAGAGTCTGAAGGCGTCGAGCTCGTAGAGTCTGAAGGCGTAGAGTTCGTAGAGTCTGAAGGCGTAGAGCTCGTAGAGTCTGAAGGCGTAGAGTTCGTAGAGTCTGAAGGCGTCGAGCTCGTAGAGTCTGAAGGCGTAGAGTTTGTAGAGTCTGAAGGCGTAGAGTTCGTAGAGTCTGAAGGCGTAGAGTCTGAAGGCGTAGAGTTCGTAGAGTCTGAAGTCGGAGAAATAGTAGAGTCTGAAGGCGTAGAGTTCGTAGAGTCTGAAGGCGTAGAGTTCGTAGAGTCTGAAGGCGTAGAGTTCGTAGAGTCTGAAGGCGTAGAGTTCGTAGAGTCTGAAGGCGTAGAGTCTGAAGGCGTAGAGTTCGTAGAGTCTGAAGGCGTAGAGTTCGTAGAGTCTGAAGGCGTAGAGTTCGTAGAGTCTGAAGGCGTAGAGTTCGTAGAGTCTGAAGGCGTAGAGTCTGAAGGCGTAGAGTTCGTAGAGTCTGAAGGCGTAGAGTTCGTAGAGTCTGAAGGCGTAGAGTTCGTAGAGTCTGAAGGCGTAGAGTTCGTAGAGTCTGAAGGCGTAGAGTTCGTAGAGTCTGAAGGCGTAGAGTTCGTAGAGTCTGAAGGCGTAGAGTTCGTAGAGTCTGAAGGCGTAGAGTTCATAGAGTCTGAAGGCGTAGAGTTCGTAGAGTCTGAAGGCGTAGAGTTCGTAGAGTCTGAAGGCGTAGAGTTCATAGAGTCTGAAGGGGTCGAGCTCGTAGAGTCTGAAGGCGTAGAGTTTGTAGAGTCTGAAGGCGTAGAGTTCGTAGAGTCTGAAGGCGTAGAGTCTGAAGGCGTAGAGTTCGTAGAGTCTGAAGGCGTAGAGTTCGTAGAGTCTGAAGGCGTAGAGTTCGTAGAGTCTGAAGGCGTAGAGTTCGTAGAGTCTGAAGGCGTAGAGTTCGTAGAGTCTGAAGGCGTAGAGTTCGTAGAGTCTGAAGGCGTAGAGTCTGAAGGCGTCGAGCTCGTAGAGTCTGAAGGCGTAGAGTTCGTAGAGTCCTCCTCCTCGTCTCCTCCTTTTCCTCTACTCCCCCTCCTCTGGTCCTGGTCTGGTCCTGTTCTGGTCCTGGTCCTGTTCTGGTCCTGGTCCTGGTCCTGGTCTGGTCCTGGTCTTTTCCTGGTCCTGGTCCTGGTCCTGGTCCTGGTCTGGTCCTGGTCCTGGTCCTGTTTTGGTCCTGGTCCTGGTCCTGGTCCTGGTCCTGTTCTGGTCCTGGTCCTGGTCCTGGTCTGGTCTGGTCCTGGTCCTGGTCCTGGTCTGGTCCTGGTCTGGTCCTGGTCCTGGTCCTGGCCTGGTCCTGGTCCTGGTCTGGTCTGGTCCTGGTCCTGGTCTGGTCTGGTCCTGGTCCTGGTCCTGGTCCTGGTCCTGGTCTGGTCCTGGTCCTGGTCCTTGTCCTGGTCCTGGCCTGGTCCTGGTCCTGGTCCTGGTCTGGTCTGGTCCTGGTCCTGGTCCTGGTCTGGTCCTGGTCCTGGTCCTGGTCCTGGTCTGGTCTGGTCCTGGTCCTGGTCCTGGTCTGGTCCTGGTCTGGTCCTGGTCTGGTCCTGGTCCTGGTCTGGTCCTGGTCCTGGTCCTGGTCCTGTTCTGGTCCTGGTCCTGGTCCTGGTCCTGGTCTGGTCCTGTTCTGGTCCTGGTCCTGGTCCTGGTCCTGGTCTGGTCCTGGTCCTGTTCTGGTCCTGGTCCTGGTCCTGGTCTGGTCTGGTCCTGGTCCTGGTCCTGGTCTGGTCCTGGTCTGGTCCTGGTCTGGTCCTGGTCCTGGTCTGGTCCTGGTCCTGGTCCTGGTCCTGTTCTGGTCCTGGTCCTGGTCCTGGTCTGGTCCTGTTCTGGTCCTGGTCTGGTCCTGGTCCTGGTCTGGTCCTGGTCCTGGTCTGGTCCTGGTCCTGTTCTGGTCCTGGTCTGGTCCTGGTCTGGTCCTGGTCTGGTCCTGGTCCTGGTCCTGGTCTGGTCCTGGTCCTGGTCTGGTCCTGGTCCTGTTCTGGTCCTGTTCTGGTCCTGGTCTGGTCCTGGTCTGGTCCTGGTCCTGGTCCTGGTCTGGTCCTGGTCTGGTCCTGGTCCTGGTCTGGTCCTGGTCCTGGTCCTGGTCCTGGTCTGGTCCTGGTCCTGACCCGGTTTCTCCTCAGTGTTCTGAAGGACCTCCTGAAGGTGCAGCAGACTGTGGGTTACTGTCCTCAGTTTGACGCTCTGTTCGACGACCTGACGGCGCGAGAACATCTGCAGCTCTACACCCGCCTGCGGGGGGCGCCCTGGAGCGAGCAGGCGCGGGTCAGTGCTACAGCCCTGCCCTGTGCCTGATGCCCTCCCCTGTGCCCGATGCCCTCCCCCTGTGCCCGATGCCCTCCCCGTGTGTCAGATTGCCCCTGATGCCCTCCCCGTGTGACAGATTGCCCCTGATGCCCTCTCGTGTGTCAGATTGCCCCTGATGCCCTCCCCCTGTGCCTGATGCCCTCCCCTGTGCCCGATGCCCTCCCCCTGTGCCTGATGCCCTCCCCTGTGCCCGATGCCCTCCCCCTGTGTCAGATTGCCCCTGATGCCCTCCCCGTGTGACAGATTGCCCCTGATGCCCTCCCCGTGTGACAGATTGCCCCTGATGCCCTCTCGTGTGTCAGATTGCCCCTGATGCCCTCCTGTGTGCCTGATGCCCTCCCCCTGTGCCCGATGCCCTCCCTCTGTGCCCGATGCCCTCCCCGTGTGCCTGATGCCCTCCCCGTGTGTCAGATTGCCCCTGATGCCCTCCCGTGTGTCAGATTGCCCCTGATGCCCTCCCGTGTGTCAGATTGCCCCTGATGCCCTGCTGTGTGTCAGATTGCCCTCCCCCTGATGCCCTCCCCTCAGTGCCCTGATGCCCTCCCGTGTCAGATTGCCCTGATGCCCTCCCGTGTGTCAGATTGCCCTGATGCCCTCCCGTGTGTCAGATTGCCCCTGATGCCCTCCCGTGTGTCAGATTGCCCCTGATGCCCTCCCGTGTGTCAGATTGCCCCTGATGCCCTCCCGTGTGTCAGATTGCCCCTGATGCCCTCCCGTGTGTCAGATTGCCCCTGATGCCCTCCCGTGTGTCAGACTGCCCCTGATGCCCTCCCGTGTGTCAGATTGCCCCTGATGCCCTCCCGTGTGTCAGATTGCCCCTGATGCCCTCCCGTGTGTCAGATTGCCCCTGATGCCCTCCCGTGTGTCAGATTGCCCCTGATGCCCTCCCGTGTGTCAGACTGCCCCTGATGCCCTCCCGTGTGTCAGATTGCCCCTGATGCCCTCCCGTGTGTCAGATTGCCCCTGATGCCCTCCCGTGTGTCAGATTGCCCCTGATGCCCTCCCGTGTGTCAGACTGCCCCTGATGCCCTCCCGTGTGTCAGATTGCCCCTGATGCCCTCCCGTGTGTCAGACTGCCCCTGATGCCCTCCCGTGTGTCAGACTGCCCCTGATGCCCTCCCGTGTGTCAGATTGCCCCTGATGCCCTCCCGTGTGTCAGATTGCCCCTGATGCCCTCCCGTGTGTCAGATTGCCCCTGATGCCCTCCCGTGTGTCAGATTGCCCCTGATGCCCTCCCGTGTGTCAGATTGCCCCTGATGCCCTCCCGTGTGTCAGATTGCCCCTGATGCCCTCCCGTGTGTCAGATTGCCCCTGATGCCCTCCCGTGTGTCAGATTGCCCCTGATGCCCTCCCGTGTGTCAGATTGCCCCTGATGCCCTCCCGTGTGTCAGATTGCCCCTGATGCCCTCCCGTGTGTCAGATTGCCCCTGATGCCCTCCCGTGTGTCAGATTGCCCCTGATGCCCTCCCGTGTGTCAGATTGCCCCTGATGCCCTCCCGTGTGTCAGATTGCCCCTGATGCCCTCCCGTGTGTCAGATTGCCCCTGATGCCCTCCCGTGTGTCAGATTGCCCCTGATGCCCTCCCGTGTGTCAGATTGCCCCTGATGCCCTCCCGTGTGTCAGATTGCCCCTGATGCCCTCCCGTGTGTCAGATTGCCCCTGATGCCCTCCCGTGTGTCAGATTGCCCCTGATGCCCTCCCGTGTGTCAGATTGCCCCTGATGCCCTCCCGTGTGTCAGATTGCCCCTGATGCCCTCCCGTGTGTCAGATTGCCCCTGATGCCCTCCCGTGTGTCAGATTGCCCTGATGCCCTCCCGTGTGTCAGATTGCCCCTGATGCCCTCCCGTGTGTCAGATTGCCCCTGATGCCCTCCCGTGTGTCAGATTGCCCCTGATGCCCTCCCGTGTGTCAGATTGCCCCTGATGCCCTCCCATGTGTCAGATTGCCCCTGATGCCCTCCCGTGTGTCAGATTGCCCCTGATGCCCTCCCGTGTGTCAGATTGCCCCTGATGCCCTCCCGTGTGTCAGATTGCCCCTGATGCCCTCCCGTGTGTCAGATTGCCCCTGATGCCCTCCCGTGTGTCAGATTGCCCCTGATGCCCTCCCGTGTGTCAGATTGCCCCTGATGCCCTCCCGTGTGTCAGATTGCCCCTGATGCCCTCCCGTGTGTCAGATTGCCCCTGATGCCCTCCCGTGTGTCAGATTGCCCCTGATGCCCTCCCGTGTGTCAGATTGCCCCTGATGCCCTCCCGTTGCAGGTGGTGCAGTGGGCGTTGCAGAAGTTGGACCTGGTGCATTTCGCCGATGAGCCGGCGGCGACTTACAGCGGAGGAAACAAACGCAAACTGTCCACGGCCATCGCCCTGATCGGCTTCCCCCCACTCATCTTCCTCGTGAGCACCTCCTCCTCTGAACCTCCTCCTGTGCTCCTCCTCCTCTGCACCTCCTCCTCTCCTCCTCCTCGTCTCCTCCTCCTCTCCTCCTTTTCCTCTCTCCTCCTCCTCCTCTCCTCCTCCTCCTCTCCTCCTCCTCTCCTCCTCTCCTCCTCCTCCTCTCCTCTCTCCTCCTCCTCCTCTCCTCCTCCTCCTCGTCTCCTCCTCCTCTCCTCCTCCTCTTCTCCTCTCTCCTCCTCCTCCTCCTCCTCCTCTCCTCCTCTCCTCCTCCTCCTCGTCTCCTCCTCTCCACCTCCTCTCTTCTCTCCTCCTCCTCCTCTCCTCCTCCTCTCCTCCTTCTCCTCTCCTCCTCTCCTCCTCCTCCTCTCTCCTCCTCCTCCTCTCCTCCTCCTCGTCTCCTCCTCTCCTCTTCCTCCTCTCCTCTCTCCTCCTCTCCTCCTCCTCCTCCCCTCCTCTCGCCTCTCCTCTCTCCTCTCCTCTCCTCCTCTCCTCTCCTCCTCTCTCCTCCTCCTCTCCTCCTCCTCTCCTCCTCCTCCTCCTCTCCTCCTCGTCTCCTCCTCTCCTCCTCCTCTTCTCCTCTCTCCTCCTCCTCCTCCTCCTCCTCCTCCTCCTCCTCCTCTCCTCCTCCTCTCCTCCTCCTCCTCCTCCTCCTCCTCCTCCTCTCTCCTCCTCTCCTCTTCCTCCTCTCCTCCTCCTCCTCCTCCTCTTCTCCTCCTCCTCCTCCTCCTCCTCTCCTCCTCCTCCTCTCCTCTCTCCTCCTCCTCCTCTCCTCCTCCTCCTCGTCCTCCTCCTCTCCTCCTCCTCCTCTCCTCCTCGTCTCCTCCTCTCCTCCTCCTCTCCTCCTCCTCTCTCCTCCTTCTCCTCCTCCTCCTCTCCTCCTCTCCTCCTTCTCCTCCTCCTCCTCTCCTCTTTCTCCTCTCCTCCTCCTCCTCGTCTCCTCCTCTCCTCCTCCTCGTCTCCTCCTCTCCTCCTCCTCTTCTCCTCTCTCCTCCTCCTCCTCTCCCCTCTCCTCCTCTTCCTCTCCTCTCCTCCTCCTCCTCTCTCCTCCTCTTGTTTTAAAGTTTTATTCTGGATTTTTCCTCAGGATGAGCCGACCTCGGGGATGGATCCTAAAGCTCGACGTTTCCTCTGGAACCTGATCCTGGACATCATCAAAACCGGACGCTCCGTGGTCCTGACGTCCCACAGGTGAGCCGGGTGCCACCTGACGTCCCGCGGGTGAGCCGGGTGCCACCTGACATTCCGCAGGTGAGCCGGGTGCCACCTGACGTCCCGCGGGTGAGCCGGGTGCCACCTGACGTCCCGCGGGTGAGCCGGGTGCCACCTGACGTCCCGCGGGTGAGCCGGGTGCCACCTGACGTCTGCACTCGTTCGTTTTCAGTCGTGTTTGTCACTGATCTGATGGAAACAGCAGCTCCACAGACTCGCCTGAGCACAGATCTGATCCGGTGTAACCCTGATGCTCTGACGTAGGAGCTGTAGTTCTCTTCTTACCTGACGTAGGAGCTGTAGTTCTCTTCTTACCTGACGTAGGAGCTGTAGTTCTCTTCTTACCTGACGTAGGAGCTGTAGTTCTCTTCTTACCTGACGTAGGAGCTGTAGTTCTCTTCTTACCTGACGTAGGAGCTGTAGTTCTCTTCTTACCTGACGTAGGAGCTGTAGTTCTCTTCTTACCTGACGTAGGAGCTGTAGTTCTCTTCTTACCTGACGTAGGAGCTGTAGTTCTCTTCTTACCTGACGTAGGAGCTGTAGTTCTCTTCTTGCCTGACGTAGGAGCTGTAGTTCTCTTCTTACCTGACGTAGGAGCTGTAGTTCTCTTCTTACCTGACGTAGGAGCTGTAGTTCTCTTCTTACCTGACGTAGGAGCTGTAGTTCTCTTCTTGCCTGACGTAGGAGCTGTAGTTCTCTTCTTACCTGACGTAGGAGCTGTAGTTCTCTTCTTACCTGACGTAGGAGCTGTAGTTCTCTTCTTACCTGACGTAGGAGCTGTAGTTCTCTTCTTGCCTGACGTAGGAGCTGTAGTTCTCTTCTTACCTGACGTAGGAGCTGTAGTTCTCTTCTTACCTGACGTAGGAGCTGTAGTTCTCTTCTTGCCTGACGTAGGAGCTGTAGTTCTCTTCTTACCTGACGTAGGAGCTGTAGTTCTCTTCTTGCCTGACGTAGGAGCTGTAGTTCTCTTCTTACCTGACGTAGGAGCTGTAGTTCTCTTCTTACCTGACGTAGGAGCTGTAGTTCTCTTCTTACCTGACGTAGGAGCTGTAGTTCTCTTCTTACCTGACGTAGGAGCTGTAGTTCTCTTCTTGCCTGACGTAGGAGCTGTAGTTCTCTTCTTACCTGGCCCTGACGAGGAGCTGTAGTTCTCTTCTTACCTGACGTAGGAGCTGTAGTTCTCTTCTTTCCTGTCGTAGGAGCTGTAGTTCTCTTCTTACCTGACGTAGGAGCTGTAGTTCTCTTCTTACCTGACGTAGGAGCTGTAGTTCTCTTCTTACCTGACGTAGGAGCTGTAGTTCTCTTCTTACCTGACGTAGGAGCTGTAGTTCTCTTCTTGCCTGACGTAGGAGCTGTAGTTCTCTTCTTACCTGACGTAGGAGCTGTAGTTCTCTTCTTACCTGACGTAGGAGCTGTAGTTCTCTTCTTACCTGACGTAGGAGCTGTAGTTCTCTTCTTACCTGACGTAGGAGCTGTAGTTCTCTTCTTACCTGACGTAGGAGCTGTAGTTCTCTTCTTACCTGACGTAGGAGCTGTAGTTCTCTTCTTCTTACCTGACGTAGGGGCTGTAGTTCTCTTCTTACCTGACGTAGGAGCTGTAGTTCTCTTCTTACCTGGACGTAGGAGCTGTAGTTCTCTTCTTACCTGACGAGGAGCTGTAGTTCTCTTCTTACCTGGACGTAGGAGCTGTAGTTCTCTTCTTACCTGACGTAGGAGCTGTAGTTCTCTTCTTACCTGACGAGGAGCTGTAGTTCTCTTCTTACCTGACGAGGAGCTGTAGTTCTCTTCTTACCTGACGAGGAGCTGTAGTTCTCTTCTTACCTGACGAGGAGCTGTAGTTCTCTTCTTACCTGGACGAGGAGCTGTAGTTCTCTTCTTACCTGACGTAGGAGCTGTAGTTCTCTTCTTACCTGACGAGGAGCTGTAGTTCTCTTCTTACCTGACGTAGGACCTGTAGTTCTCTTCTTACCTGACGTAGGAGCTGTAGCTCTCTTCTTACCTGGACGAGGAGCTGTAGTTCTCTTCTTACCTGACGTAGGAGCTGTAGTTCTCTTCTTACCTGACGTAGGAGCTGTAGTTCTCTTCTTACCTGACGAGGAGCTGTAGTTCTCTTCTTACCTGACGTAGGAGCTGTAGTTCTCTTCTTACCTGACGTAGGAGCTGTAGTTCTCTTCTTACCTGACGTAGGAGCTGTAGTTCTCTTCTTACCTGGATAAGGAGCTGTAGTTCTCTTCTTACCTGACGTAGGAGCTGTAGTTCTCTTCTTACCTGACGTAGGAGCTGTAGTTCTCTTCTTACCTGACGTAGGAGCTGTAGTTCTCTTCTTACCTGACGTAGGACCTGTAGTTCTCTTCTTACCTGACGTAGGAGCTGTAGTTCTCTTCTTACCTGACGTAGGAGCTGTAGTTCTCTTCTTACCTGACGTAGGAGCTGTAGTTCTCTTCTTACCTGACGTAGGAGCTGTAGTTCTCTTCTTACCTGACGTAGGAGCTGTAGTTCTCTTCTTACCTGACGTAGGAGCTGTAGTTCTCTTCTTACCTGACGTAGGAGCTGTAGTTCTCTTCTTACCTGACGTAGGAGCTGTAGTTCTCTTCTTACCTGACGTAGGAGTGTCACTGTGACCTGCTCTTTGCTGATTCGCTGGTTCTTGTGACGCTGTTGAGGAAAAGTTTAGACAAACTGAGACAAACGGGAAACACGTCGCTCCAGGAAAAGATTTTCACTTTTCCATCGTCCTCGTCTCCATCTCCAACAGCAGAGTCATGTGACACAGCAGAGTCATGTGACACAGCAGTCATGTGACACAGCAGAGTCACATGACTCTGCAGAGTCATGTGACACAGTCGAGTCATGTGACACTGCAGAGTCATGTGACACAGCAGTCATGTGACACAGCAGAGTCATGTGACTCTGCAGAGTCATGTGACACAGCAGAGTCATGTGACACTGCAGAGTCATGTGACACTGCAGAGTCATGTGACACTGCAGAGTCATGTGACTCTGCAGAGTCATGTGACACAGTCGAGTCATGTGACACTGCAGAGTCATGTGACACAGCCGAGTCATGTGACACAGCACAGTCATGTGACACAGCACAGTCATGTGACACAGCCGAGTCATGTGACACAGCAGAGTCATGTGACACAGCAGAGTCATGTGACACAGTCGAGTCATGTGACACTGCAGAGTCATGTGACACAGCAGAGTCATGTGACACAGCAGAGTCATGTGACACAGCAGTCATGTGACACTGCAGAGTCATGTGACACAGCAGAGTCATGTGACACAGCAGAGTCATGTGACACAGTCGAGTCATGTGACACAGCACAGTCATGTGACACAGTCGAGTCATGTGACACAGCACAGTCATGTGACACAGCACAGTCATGTGACACAGCCGAGTCATGTGACACAGCCGAGTCATGTGACACAGCAGAGTCATGTGACACAGTCGAGTCATGTGACACAGCAGAGTCATGTGACACAGCACAGTCATGTGACACAGCACAGTCATGTGACACTGCCGAGTCATGTGACACAGCCGAGTCATGTGACACAGCAGAGTCATGTGACACAGCAGAGTCATGTGACACAGTCGAGTCATGTGACACTGCAGAGTCATGTGACACTGCAGTCATGTGACACAGCAGAGTCATGTGACACAGCAGAGTCATGTGACACAGCACAGTCATGTGACACAGCACAGTCATGTGACACAGCAGAGTCATGTGACACTGCAGTCATGTGACACAGCAGAGTCATGTGACACAGCAGAGTCATGTGACACAGCAGAGTCATGTGACACAGCCGAGTCATGTGACACAGCAGAGTCATGTGACACAGCCGAGTACACATATATTTGTGTGGAGTACATGAGTATATGAGTGTAGTACTGTATGTACTAGTACATGCTGTACATGCAGCACTTGTAGTACTTGTGTGTGTGCAGTACTTGTAGTACCTGTGTGTAGTACCTGTAGTACCTGTGTGTCTGCAGCATGGAGGAGTGTGAGGCGCTCTGCACTCGTCTCGGGATCATGGTCAACGGACGCCTCAAGTGTTTGGGAAGCATCCAACACCTGAAGAACAGGTAAGACGCGGGATAGTCCTGGTCTAGTCCTGGACTGGTCCTGGTCTAGTCCTGGACTGGTCCTGGTGTAGTCCTGGTCTCGTCCTGGTCTGGTCCTGGTCTAGTCCTGGTCTGGTCCTGGTCTAGTTCTGGTCTGGTCTCTCTGCAGGTTCGGGGACGGGTACATGATCACCGTCAGGACCAAGGCCAGCTCCAGTGTGAAGGACGTGGTTCGGTTCTTCAGCAGGAACTTCCCCGAAGCCCAACTCAAGGTCCGAGCCCGGTTTGGGTTAGTTTGGTTTGGGTTAGTTTGGGTTAATTTGGGTTAGTTTGGTTTGGGTTAGTTTGGGTTAATTTGGGTTAGTTTGGTTTGGTTTGGGTTAGTTTGATTTGGGTTGGGTTAGTTTGGGTTAGTTTGATTTGGGTTGGTTTGGGTTAGTGTTTGGTTTGGGTTAGTTTGTGTTAGTTTGGTTTGGGTTAGTTTGGGTTAGTTTAGTTTAATTTAGTTTAGTTTAGTTTAGTTTAGTTTGGTTTGGTTTGGTTTGGTTTGGTTTGGTTTGGTTTGGTTTGGTGTAGTGTAGTGTAGTTTGGTTTAGTGTAGTTTGGTTTAGTGTAGTTTAGTTTGGTTTAGTTTGGTTTCGTTTAGTTTGGTTTAGTTTAGTTTAGTTTAGTTTAGTTTAATTTAGTTTAGTTTGGTTTAGTTCAGTTTAGTTTGGTTGAGTTTAGTTGAGTGTAGTTTGGTGTAGTTTGGTTTAGTTTAGTTTGGTTTAGTTTGGTTTAGTGTAGTTTGGTTTAGTTTAGTTTAGTTTAGTTTAATTTAGTTTAGTTTAGTTTGGTTTAGTTCAGTTTAGTTTGGTTGAGTTTAGTTGAGTGTAGTTTGGTGTAGTTTGGTTTAGTTTAGTTTGGTTTAGTTTACTTTAGTGTCGTTTGGTTTAATTTAGTTTAGTTTAGTTTGGTTTAGTTTAGTTTGGTTTAGTTTAGTTTGGTTGAGTTTAGTTGAGTGTAGTTTGGTGTAGTTTGGTTTAGTTTAGTTTGGTTTAGTTTACTTTAGTGTCGTTTGGTTTAATTTAGTTTAGTTTAGTTTGGTTTAGTGTAGTTTGGTTTAGTTTAGTTTGGTTGAGTTTAGTTGAGTGTAGTTTGGTGTAGTTTAGTTTAGTTTAGTTTGGTTTGGTTTAGTTTAGTTTACTGTAGTTTGGTTTAGTTTAGTGTAGTTTGGTTTAGTTTAGTTTAGTTTAGTTTAGTTTAGTTTAGTTTGGTTTGGTTTGGTTTGGTTTGGTTTGGTTTAGTGTAGTGTAGTGTAGTGTAGTTTGGTTTAGTGTAGTTTGGTTTAGTGTAGTTTAGTTTGGTTTAGTTTGGTTTCGTTTAGTTTGGTTTAGTTTAGTTTAGTTTAGTTTAGTTTAGTTTAGTTTAATTTAGTTTAGTTTGGTTTAGTTCAGTTTAGTTTGGTTGAGTTTAGTTGAGTGTAGTTTGGTGTAGTTTGGTTTAGTTTAGTTTGGTTTAGTTTGGTTTAGTGTAGTTTGGTTTAGTTTACTTTAGTGTCGTTTGGTTTAATTTAGTTTAGTTTAGTTTGGTTTAGTTTAGTTTGGTTTAGTTTAGTTTGGTTGAGTTTAGTTGAGTGTAGTTTGGTGTAGTTTGGTTTAGTTTAGTTTGGTTTAGTTTAGTTTAGTTTAGTTTGGTTTGGTTTAGTTTAGTTTACTGTAGTTTGGTTTAGTTTAGTGTAGTTTGGTTTAGTTTAGTTTAGTTTAGTTTAGTTTAGTTTAGTTTAGTTTGGTTTGGTTTGGTTTGGTTTGGTTTGGTTTGGTTTAGTTTGGTGTAATTTGATTTAGTTTAGTTTGGGTTAGATTAGTTTAGTTTGGTTTAGTTTACTTTAGTGTAGTTTGGTTTGGGTTAGTTTAGTTTAGTTTACTTTAGTGTAGTTTGGTTTGGTTTAGTTTAGTTTAGTGTAGTTTGGTTTGGGTTAGTTTAGTTTGGGTTAGTTTAGTTTAGTGTAGTTTGGTTTGGGTTAGTTTAGTTTAGTTTAGTGTAGTTTGGTTTGGTTTAGTTTGGTTTAGTTTAGTTTAGTTTAGTGTAGTTTGGTTTAGTTTAGTTTAGTTTAGTTTAGTTTAGTTTAGTTTAGTTTAGTTTAGTTTAGTTTGGTTTAGTTTGGTTTGGTTTAGTTTGGTTTAGTTTAGTTTAGTTTGGTGTAATTTGATTTAGTTTAGTTTGGGTTAGATTAGTTTAGTTTGGTTTAGTTTACTTTAGTGTAGTTTGATTTGGGTTAGTTTAGTTTAGTTTACTTTAGTGTAGTTTGGTTTGGTTTAGTTTAGTTTAGTGTAGTTTGGTTTGGGTTAGTTTAGTTTGGGTTAGTTTAGTTTAGTGTAGTTTGGTTTAGGTTAGTTTAGTTTAGTGTAGTTTGGTTTGGGTTAGTTTAGTTTGGGTTAGTTTAGTTTGGGTTACTTTAGTTTAGTGTAGTTTGGGTTAGTTTAGTTTGGGTTAGTTTAGTTTAGTGTAGTTTGGGTTAGTTTAGTTTGGGTTAGTTTAGTTTAGTGTAGTTTGGGTTAGTTTAGTTTGGGTTAGTTTAGTTTAGTGTAGTTTGGGTTAGTTTAGTTTAGTGTAGTTTGGTTTGGGTTAGTTCAGTTTAGTGTAGTTTGGTTTGGGTTAGTTTAGTTTAGTGTAGTTTGGTTTGGGTTAGTTTAGTTTGGGTTAGTTTAGTTTAGTGTAGTTTGGGTTAGTTTAGTTTGGGTTAGTTTAGTTTGGGTTAGTTTAGTTTAGTGTAGTTTGGGTTAGTTTAGTGTGGGTTAGTTTAGTTTGGGTTAGTGTAGTTTAGTGTAGTTTGGTTTGGGTTAGTTCAGTTTAGTTTAGTTTAGTTTCGTGTAGTTTGGTTTGGGTTAGTTTAGTTTAGTTTAGTGTAGTTTGGTTTGGGTTAGTTTAGTTTGGGTTAGTTTAGTTTGGTTTGGTTTGGGTTAGTTTAGTTTAGTTTAGTGTAGTTTGGTTTGGGTTAGTTTAGTTTGGGTTAGTTTAGTTTAGTGTAGTTTGGTTTGGGTTAGTTTAGTTTGGGTTAGTTTAGTTTGGTTTGGTTTACTTTAGTGTAGTTTGGTTTGGTTTAGTTTAGTTTAGTGTAGTTTGGTTTGGGTTAGTTTAGTTTGGTTTGGGTTAGTTTAGTTTAGTGTAGTTTGGTTTGGGTTAGTTTAGTTTAGTGTAGTTTGGTTTGGGTTAGTTTAGTTTAGTGTAGTTTGGGTTAGTTTAGTTTGGGTTACTTTAGTTTAGTGTAGTTTGGGTTAGTTTAGTTTGGGTTAGTTTAGTTTAGTGTAGTTTGGGTTAGTTTAGTTTGGGTTACTTTAGTTTAGTGTAGTTTGGTTTGGGTTAGTTTAGTTTAGTGTAGTTTGGGTTAGTTTAGTGTAGTTTGGTTTGGGTTAGTTCAGTTTAGTTTAGTTTAGTTTAGTGTAGTTTGGTTTGGGTTAGTTTCATTTAGTGTAGTTTGGTTTGGGTTAGTTTCGTTTAGTGTAGTTTGGTTTGGGTTAGTTCAGTTTAGTTTAGTTTAGTGTAGTTTGGTTTGGGTTAGTTTAGTTTAGTGTAGTTTGGGTTAGTTTAGTTTGGGTTAGTTTAGTTTAGTGTAGTTTGGGTTAGTTTAGTTTGGGTTAGTTTAGTTTAGTGTAGTTTGGGTTAGTTTAGTTTAGTGTAGTTTGGGTTAGTTTAGTTTGGGTTACTTTAGTTTAGTGTAGTTTGGGTTAGTTTAGTTTAGTGTAGTTTAGTTTAGTGTAGTTTGGTTTGGGTTAGTTTCGTTTAGTGTAGTTTGGTTTGGGTTAGTTTAGTTTAGTGTAGTTTGGTTTGGGTTAGTTTAGTTTAGTGTAGTTTGGGTTAGTTTAGTTTGGGTTACTTTAGTTTAGTGTAGTTTGGGTTGGTTTAGTTTGGGTTAGTTTAGTTTAGTGTAGTTTGGTTTGGGTTAGTTTAGTTTGGGTTAGTTTAGTTTAGTGTAGTTTGGTTTGGGTTAGTTTAGTTTGGGTTAGTTTAGTTTAGTGTAGTTTGGGTTGGTTTAGTTTGGGTTAGTTTAGTTTAGTGTAGTTTGGTTTGGGTTAGTTTAGTTTAGTGTAGTGTAGTTTGGTTTGGGTTAGTTTAGCTGGTTTGTGTCTGTTGTCACGGCGACGGTGTTTCCAGCCTTTATTAAACCCAGGGGGACGAACAGGACACGTCTTGGTCTTGGTCCTGACCCGGTCCTGACCCGGTCCCGGCCCTGGTCCTGACCCGGTCCTGACCTGGTCCTGACCCGGTCCCGGTCCTGGTCCTGACCCGGTCCTGACCTGGTCCTGACCCGGTCCTGGTCCTGGTCCTGACCCGGTCCTGACCCGGTCCCGGTCCTGGTCCTGACCTGGTCCCGGTCCTGGTCCTGACCTGGTCCGGACCCGGTCCCGGTCCTGGTCCTGACCCGGTCCTGAACTGGTCCTGACCCAGTCCTGGTCCTGGTCCTGACCCGGTCCTGACCCGGTCCCGGTCCTGGTCCTGACCTGGTCCCGGTCCTGGTCCTGACCTGGTCCGGACCCGGTCCCGGTCCTGGTCCTGACCCGGTCCTGACCCGGTCCCAGTCCTGGTCCTGACCTGGTCCTGACCCGGTCCTGGTCCCGGTCCTGGTCCTGACCCGGTCCCGGTCCCGGTCCTGGTCCTGACCCGGTCCTGGTCTCGGTCCTGGTCCTGACCCGGTCCTGGTCCTGGTCCTGACCCGGTCCTGACCCGGTCCTGGTCTCGGTCCTGGTCCTGGTCCTGACCCGGTCCCGGTCCTGGTCCTGACCCGGTCCCGGTCCTGGTCCTGACCCGGTCCTGGTCTCGGTCCTGGTCCTGACCCGGTCCCGGTCCTGACCTGGTCCTGACCCGGTCCCGTCTGTTCCAGGAGCGGCATCACACCAAAGTCCAGTTCCAGCTGAAGTCGGAGCGTTTGTCTCTGGCTCAGGTTTTCAGCAAAATGCAGCGAGTCGTGGATCTGCTGAACCTGCAGGATTATTCAGTGAGCCAGACCACCCTGGACAACGTGAGTCTGGACCAGGACCAGACCAGGACTATAACAGGACTATAACAGGACTATAACAGGACTATAACAGGACTATAACAGGACTAAACCAGGACTATAACAGGACTAAACCAGGACTATAACAGGACTATAACAGGACTATAACAGGACTATAACAGGACTATAACAGGACTATAACAGGACTGTAACAGGACTAAACCAGGACTATAACAGGACTGAACCAGGACTATAACAGGACTGAACCAGGACTATAACAGGACTATAACAGGACTATAACAGGACTAAACCAGGACTATAACAGGACTGAACCAGGACTATAACAGGACTATAACAGGACTATAACAGGACTATAACAGGACTATAACAGGACTAAACCAGGACTATAACAGGACTGAACCAGGACTATAACAGGACTATAACAGGACTATAACAGGACTATAACAGGACTAAACCAGAACTAAACCAGGACTGAACCAGGACTAAACCAGGACTAAACCAGGACTAAACCAGGACTAGACCAGGACCAGACCAGGACCAGACCAGGACTATAACAGGACTAAACCAGGACTATAACAGGACTCAACCAGGACTAAACCAGGACTAGACCAGGACCAAACCAGGACTATAACAGGACTAAACCAGGACTATAACAGGACTAAACCAGGACTCAACCAGGACTAAACCAGGACTAGACCAGGACCAGACCAGGACTAAACCAGGACTAAACCAGGACTAGACCAGGACCAGACCAGGACTATAACAGGACTAAACCAGGACTGAACCAGGTCTTCTGTCTCTTCTTCAGGTGTTTGTGAACTTCGCAAAGCAGCAGAGCGATAACCTGGAGCAGGAGGTGGTGGCGCCCCCTGGTGCAGGACAGTCTCCTCTGCAGCGGATCCTCAGTCTGTTAAAGTCCCGCTCGGTCCAGACCGAACTGTCGGCTCTGATCAGCGACGCCCCAGAAGACCTGAGCGAGGATGAAGGACTCATCAGCTTCGAGGAGGAGCGGGTCCGTCTGGGGTCTGCGGTAGACCTGGTTTAGTCCTGGTTTAGTCCTGGTTTAGTCCTGGTTCAGTCCTGGTTCAGTCCTGGTTTAGTCCTGGTTCAGTCCTGGTTTAGACCTGGTTTAGTCCTGGTTTAGTCCTGGTTCAGTCCTGGTTTAGTCCTGGTTTAGTCCTGGTTCAGTCCTGGTTTAGTCCTGGTTTAGTCCTGGTTCAGTCCTGGTTCAGTCCTGGTTCAGTCCTGGTTCAGTCCTGGTTTAGTCCTGGTTCAGTCCTGGTTCAGTCCTGGTTTAGTCCTGGTTTAGTCCTGGTTCAGTCCTGGTTTAGTCCTGGTTTAGTCCTGGTTTAGACCTGGTTTAGTCCTGGTTTAGTCCTGGTTCAGTCCTGGTTTAGTCCTGGTTTAGTCCTGGTTTAGTCCTGGTTCAGTCCTGGTTTAGTCCTGGTTTAGTCCTGGTTCAGTCCTGGTTTAGTCCTGGTTCAGTCCTGGTTCAGTCCTGGTTCAGTCCTGGTTCAGTCCTGGTTTAGTCCTGGTTCAGTCCTGGTTCAGTCCTGGTTTAGTCCTGGTTTAGTCCTGGTTCAGTCCTGGTTTAGTCCTGGTTCAGTCCTGGTTTAGACCTGGTTTAGTCCTGGTTTAGTCCTGGTTCAGTCCTGGTTTAGTCCTGGTTTAGTCCTGGTTCAGTCCTGGTTTAGTCCTGGTTCAGTCCTGGTTTAGTCCTGGTTTAGTCCTGGTTTAGTCCTGGTTCAGTCCTGGTTCAGTCCTGGTTTAGACCTGGTTTAGTCCTGGTTTAGTCCTGGTTCAGTCCTGGTTTAGTCCTGGTTCAGTCCTGGTTTAGTCCTGGTTCAGTCCTGGTTTAGTCCTGGTTTAGACCTGGTTTAGTCCTGGTTTAGTCCTGGTTCAGTCCTGGTTTAGTCCTGGTTTAGTCCTGGTTTAGTCCTGGTTTAGTCCTGGTTCAGTCCTGGTTCAGTCCTGGTTCAGTCCTGGTTTAGTCCTGGTTTAGTCCTGGTTCAGTCCTGGTTTAGTCCTGGTTCAGTCCTGGTTTTAGTCCTGGTTTAGTCCTGGTTTAGTCCTGGTTCAGTCCTGGTTCAGTCCTGGTTTAGACCTGGTTTAGTCCTGGTTTAGTCCTGGTTCAGTCCTGGTTTAGTCCTGGTTTAGTCCTGGTTTAGTCCTGGTTTAGTCCTGGTTCAGTCCTGGTTCAGTCCTGGTTCAGTCCTGGTTCAGTCCTGGTTTAGTCCTGGTTCAGTCCTGGTTCAGTCCTGGTTTAGTCCTGGTTTAGTCCTGGTTTAGTCCTGGTTTAGTCCTGGTTCAGTCCTGGTTTAGTCCCGGTTTAGACCTGGTTTAGTCCTGGTTTAGTCCTGGTTCAGTCCTGGTTTAGTCCTGGTTTAGTCCTGGTTCAGTCCTGGTTCAGTCCTGGTTCAGTCCTGGTTTAGTCCTGGTTTAGTCCTGGTTCAGTCCTGGTTTAGTCCTGGTTCAGTCCTGGTTTAGTCCTGGTTTAGTCCTGGTTTAGTCCTGGTTCAGTCCTGGTTCAGTCCTGGTTTAGACCTGGTTTAGTCCTGGTTTAGTCCTGGTTCAGTCCTGGTTTAGTCCTGGTTCAGTCCTGGTTTAGTCCTGGTTCAGTCCTGGTTTAGTCCTGGTTTAGACCTGGTTTAGTCCTGGTTTAGTCCTGGTTCAGTCCTGGTTTAGTCCTGGTTTAGTCCTGGTTTAGTCCTGGTTTAGTCCTGGTTCAGTCCTGGTTCAGTCCTGGTTCAGTCCTGGTTTAGTCCTGGTTTAGTCCTGGTTCAGTCCTGGTTTAGTCCTGGTTCAGTCCTGGTTTAGTCCTGGTTTAGTCCTGGTTTAGTCCTGGTTCAGTCCTGGTTCAGTCCTGGTTTAGACCTGGTTTAGTCCTGGTTTAGTCCTGGTTCAGTCCTGGTTTAGTCCTGGTTTAGTCCTGGTTTAGTCCTGGTTTAGTCCTGGTTCAGTCCTGGTTCAGTCCTGGTTCAGTCCTGGTTCAGTCCTGGTTTAGTCCTGGTTCAGTCCTGGTTCAGTCCTGGTTTAGACCTGGTTTAGTCCTGGTTTAGTCCTGGTTCAGTCCTGGTTTAGTCCTGGTTCAGTCCTGGTTCAGTCCTGGTTTAGTCCTGGTTTAGTCCTGGTTTAGTCCTGGTTTAGTCCTGGTTCAGTCCTGGTTCAGTCCTGGTTCAGTCCTGGTTTAGTCCTGGTTTAGTCCTGGTTTAGTCCCGGTTTAGTCCTGGTTTAGTCCTGGTTCAGTCCTGGTTCAGTCCTGGTTTAGACCTGGTTTAGTCCTGGTTTAGTCCTGGTTCAGTCCTGGTTTAGTCCTGGTTTAGTCCTGGTTTAGTCCTGGTTTAGTCCTGGTTCAGTCCTGGTTCAGTCCTGGTTCAGTCCTGGTTCAGTCCTGGTTTAGTCCTGGTTCAGTCCTGGTTCAGTCCTGGTTTAGTCCTGGTTTAGTCCTGGTTTAGTCCCGGTTTAGTCCTGGTTTAGTCCTGGTTCAGTCCTGGTTTAGTCCTGGTTTAGTCCTGGTTCAGTCCTGGTTCAGTCCTGGTTCAGTCCTGGTTCAGTCCTGGTTTAGTCCTGGTTCAGTCCTGGTTCAGTCCTGGTTTAGTCCTGGTTTAGTCCTGGTTTAGTCCCGGTTTAGTCCTGGTTTAGTCCTGGTTTAGACCTGGTTTAGTCCTGGTTCAGTCCTCTTGTTGACGTCTCTTTTCTCTCTCAGGTCCATTTGTCCTTTAACACCGACACTTTGTGCTGAGGAGAAAATCTCGGATCCAAACAGAACCAAATCTGCTCCTGTCACAAAAATGCATCTTTTCCATGGACGACTTTTTGTTTCATCAGACTTTGAATTTTAAATGATTCTTTAAGGTTCCCACGAGTTTGGGGGGAAAAAATATCTTAAATTATTAAGCAGAAATATTTTTGAGCCTTAAATGCTTTAGTGTAAATTCAGAGTGTAAAATTCAGAGTGTGAATTAAGAGTGTAAAATTCAGTGTAAAATTAAGTGTGAATTCAGAATGTGAATTCAGAGTGTAGAATTTAGAGTATGAATTTAGAGTGTGAATTCAGAGTATAAAATTCAGTGTAAAATTCAGATTGTAAAATTCAGAGTGTAAAATTCTGATTGTAAAATTCAGTGTGAATTCAGATTGTAAAATTCAGTGTGAATTCAGAGTGTGAATACAGAGTGTGAATTGAGTGTCAAATTCAGAGTGTGAATTCAGAGTGTACAATTTAGAGTGTGAATTTAGAGTGTGAATTCAGAGTGTAAAATTCAGTGTAAAATTCTTATTGTAAAATTCAGTGTGAATTCAGAATGTAAAATTCAGATTGTAAAATTCAGTGTGAATACAGAGTGTGAATTGAGTGTAAAATTCAGAGTGTGAATTCAGAATGTAGAATTTAGAGTGTGAATTTAGAGTGTGAATTCAGAGCATAAAATTTAGTGTAAAATTCAGATTGTAAAATTCAGTGTGAATTCAGAGTGTAAAATTCTGATTGTAAAATTCAGTGTGAATTCAGACTGTAAAATTCAGTGTAAAATTCAGATTGTAAAATTCAGAGTGTGAATTCAGAGTGTAAAATTCAGAGTGTGAATTCAGTGTGAATTCAGAGTGTAAAATTCAGAGTGTGAATTCAGAGTGTAAAATTCAGTGTAAAATTCAGATTGTAAAATTCAGAGTGTAAAATTCTGATTGTAAAATTCAGTGTGAATTCAGAATGTAAAATTCAGATTGTAAAATTCAGTGTGAATTCAGAGTGTGAATACAGAGTGTGAATTGAGTGTCAAATTCAGAGTGTGAATTCAGAGTGTACAATTTAGAGTGTGAATTTAGAGTGTGAATTCAGAGTGTATAATTCAGTGTAAAATTCTTATTGTAAAATTCAGTGTGAATTCAGAATGTAAAATTCTTATTGTAAAATTCAGTGTGAATTCAGAATGTAAAATTCAGATTGTAAAATTCAGTGTGAATTCAGAGTGTGAATACAGAGTGTGAATTGAGTGTAAAATTCAGAGTGTGAATTCAGAGTGTAGAATTTAGAGTGTGAATTTAGAGTGTGAATTCAGAGCATAAAATTCAGTGTAAAATTCTGATTGTAAAATTCAGTGTGAATTCAGAGTGTAAAATTCAGAGTGTGAATTCAGACTGTAAAATTCAGTGTAAAATTCAGATTGTAAAATTCAGAGTGTGAATTCAGTGTGAATTCAGAGTGTAAAATTCAGAGTGTAAATTCAGAGTGTAAAATTCAGAGTGTAAATTCAGAGTGTAAAATTCAGAGTGTGAATTCAGAGTGTAAAATTCAGAAATTCACAGTGGACATTTTCCCAGACCCACGATGCCTCGGGGCCCAGACCAAAGCAGATGATCCAGAGTCTGAAAATCTGATGAATTCCCCTCCAAACTTTTCCCTCGATCAGCTGTGAAGATGTCATAGGGTCAGACGGGGTCATAGGCTCAGAGGTCAGAGGTCAGAGACTCTGGACTAACCCATGGATTCTCCAAAAGGTCAAATCACAAATCCTCCTCATCACAAACACCTGGAGTCGTGTCTGTTTCATTCTCATGTTTCACTCAAACCTGCACATTTAGAGTTCCTCTCTCAGACTGAAAAAACTCTGATCCACCTCATGATGTCATCATGTGGTGATACAGGAAGTGCTCCACTGTGTTTTTAAACTCCACACACCTTCACTAGAATCACCTGGATCATTTCAGTCCTGCAGTCGCCGAACTCGACTGAACTAAAGGGAAAAGGAGAAAGTACCACTTGATGACATCACAGGGTGGAACAGAACGTTTGGAGAACAGCTACAGGAGCTTTCACCTGATTGGTCGGGAGAATCTCGCTGTACGGCCACGCTTTAACGGTCCGAATCCGACAGGCCACTTTGTGATGTCACAGACGGACGAATGTTCAGGACGCGGCTCATTTTCTCTGTAAAAATCTGAACGTTTTTACAGAGAAAATCTGTTTTTGCAATTTTAATTATTTACGTGAAAAATGTTCCTCACTGTGAGAGCGACAAAGACTAAACCAGGACTAAACCAGGACTAAACCAGGACTAAACCAGGACTAAACCAGGACTAAACCAGGACTAAACCAGGACTAAACCAGGACTGAACCAGGACTAAACCAGGACTAAACCAGGACTGAACCAGGACTAAACAAGGACTAAACAAGGACTGAACCAGGACTAAACCAGGACTAAACCAGGACTGAACCAGGACTAAACCAGGACTAAACCAGGACTAAACCAGGACTAAACCAGGACTAAACCAGGACTGAACCAGGACTAAACCAGGACTAAACCAGGACTGAACCAGGACTAAACAAGGACTAAACAAGGACTGAACCAGGACTAAACAAGGACTAAACAAGGACTGAACCAGGACTAAACCAGGACTAAACCAGGACTAAACCAGGACTAAACCAGGACTAAACCAGGAATGAACCAGGACTGAACCAGGACTGAACCAGGACTGAACCAGGACTAAACCAGGACTAAACAAGGACTGAACCAGGACTAAACCAGGACTAAACCAGGACTAAACCAGGAATGAACCAGGACTAAACAAGGACTAAACCAGGACTAAACCAGGACTAAACCAGGACTAAACCAGGAATGAACCAGGACTAAACAAGGACTGAACCAGGACTGAACCAGGACTAAACAAGGACTGAACCAGGACTGAACCAGGACTGAACAAGGACTGAACCAGGACTAAACCAGGACTGAACCAGGACTGAACCAGGACTAAACCAGGACTGAACCAGGACTGAACCAGGACTAAACCAGGACTAAACCAGGACTGAACCAGGACTGAACCAGGACTAAACCAGGACTAAACCAGGACTAAACCAGGACTAAACCAGGACTGAACCAGGACTGAACCAGGACTAAACCAGGACTAAACCAGGACTAAACCAGGACTAAACCAGGACTGAACCAGGACTGAACCAGGACTAAACCAGGACTGAACCAGGACTGAACCAGGACTGAACCAGGACTAAACCAGGACTGAACCAGGACTGAACCGGGACTGAACCAGGACTAAACCAGGACTAAACCAGGACTAAACCAGGACTAAACCAGGTCTGAACCAGGACTAAACCAGGACTGAACCAGGACTGAACCAGGACTGAACCAGGACTGAACCAGGACTAAACCAGGACTAAACCAGGACTAAACCAGGACTGAACCAGGACTGAACCAGGACTGAACCAGGACTAAACCAGGACTGAACCAGGACTGAACCAGGACTAAACCAGGACTAAACCAGGACTGAACCAGGACTGAACCAGGACTAAACCAGGACTAAACCAGGACTAAACCAGGACTGAACCAGGTCTGAACCAGGACTAAACCAGGACTGAACCAGGACTAAACCAGGTCTAAACCAGGACTGAACCAGGACTAATCCAGGACTGAACCAGGACTGAACCAGGACTAAACCAGGACTAAACCAGGACTAAACCAGGTCTAAACCAGGACTAAACCAGGTCTAAACCAGGACTGAACCAGGACTAAACCAGGACTGAACCAGGACTAAACCAGGACTAAACCAGGACTAAACCAGGACTGAACCAGAACTAAACCAGGACTGAACCAGAACTAAACCAGAACTAAACCAGGACTGAACCAGGACTAAACCAGGACTGAACCAGGACTAAACCAGGTCTAAACCAGGACTAAACCAGGTCTAAACCAGGACTGAACCAGGACTAAACCAGGACTGAACCAGGACTAAACCAGGACTAAACCAGGACTAAACCAGGACTAAACCAGGACTAAACCAGGACTGAACCAGGACTAAACCAGGACTAAACCAGAACTAAACCAGGACTAAACCAGGACTGAACCAGAACTAAACCAGGACTAAACCAGGACTAAACCAGAACTAAACCAGGACTGAACCAGGACTAAACCAGGTCTAAACCAGGACTGAACCAGGACTAATCCAGGACTGAACCAGGACTGAACCAGGACTAAACCAGGACTGAACCAGAACTAAACCAGGTCTAAACCAGGACTAAACCAGGACTAAACCAGGTCTAAACCAGGACTGAACCAGGACTAATCCAGGACTAAACCAGGACTAAACCAGGACTAAACCAGGACTAAACCAGGACTAAACCAGGACTAAACCAGGTCTAAACCAGGACTGAACCAGAACTAAACCAGGACTAAACCAGGACTAAACAGGACTGAACCAGGACTAAACCAGGTCTTAACCAGGACTGAACCAGGACTAAACCAGGACTGACCCAGGACTAAACCAGGACTAAACAGGACTGAACCAGGACTAAACCAGGTCTAAACCAGGACTGAACCAGAACTAAACCAGGACTAGACCAGGACTGAACCAGGACTAAACCCGGACTGAACCAGGACTAAACCAGAACTAAACCAGGACTAAACCAGGTTTAAACCAGGACTAAACCAGGTCTAAACCAGGACTGAACCAGGACTAAACCAGGTCTAAACCAGGACTGAACCAGGACTAAACCAGTTCTAAACCAGGACTGAACCAGGACTAAACCAGAACTGAACCAGGACTAAACCAGGTCTAAACCAGGACTGAACCAGGACTAAACCAGGACTGAACCAGGACTAAACCAGGTCTAAACCAGGACTGAACCAGGACTGAACCAGGACTAAACCAGGACTAAACCAGGACTGAACCAGGACTAATCCAGGACTAAACCAGGACTAAACCAGGACTGAACCAGGACTAAACCAGGACTAAACCAGGACTGAACCAGGACTAAACCAGGACTGAACCAGGACTAAACCAGGACTGAACCAGGACTAAACCAGGACTAAACCAGGACTGAACCAGGACGGAACCAGGACGGAACCAGGACTAAACCAGGACTAAACCAGGACTGAACCAGGACCAAACCAGGTCTAAACCAGGTCTAAACCAGGACTAAACCAGGACTAAACCAGGACTAAACCAGGACTAAACCAGGACTGAACCAGGACCAAACCAGGACTAAACCAGGTCTAAACCAGGTCTAAACCAGGACTAAACCAGGTCTAAACCAGGACTAAACCAGGACTAAACCAGGACTGAACCAGGACTAATCCAGGACAGGACTGAACCAGGACTAAACCAGGTCTAAACCAGGACTAGACCAGGACTAAACCAGGACTAAACCAGGACTAGACCAGGACTGAACCAGGACTAAACCAGGACTAAACCAGGACTCGACCAGGACTGAACCAGGACTAAACCAGGTCTAAACCCGGACTGAACCAGGACTAGACCAGGACTAAACCCGGACTGAACCAGGACTGAACCAGGACTAAACCAGGTCTAAACCAGGACTAGACCAGGACTAAACCAGGACTAAACCAGGACTAGACCAGGACTGAACCAGGACTAAACCAGGACTGAACCAGGACTAAACCAGGACTAAACCAGGGCTGAACCAGGACTAAACCAGGTCTAAACCAGGACTAAACCAGGACTAGACCAAGACTGAACCAGGATTAAACCAGGACTGAACCAGGACTAAACCAGGACTGAACCAGGACTAAACCAGGACTAAACCAGGACTGAACCAGGACTAAACCAGGACTAAACCAGGACTAAACCAGGACTGAACCAGGACTAAACCAGGACTGAACCAGGACTAAACCAGGACTAAACCAGGACTAGACCAGGACTGAACCAGGACTAAACCAGGACTGAACCAGGACTAAACCAGGACTAAACCAGGGCTGAACCAGGACTAAACCAGGTCTAAACCAGGACTAAACCAGGACTAGACCAAGACTGAACCAGGATTAAACCAGGACTGAACCAGGACTAAACCAGGACTGAACCAGGACTAAACCAGGACTAAACCAGGACTGAACCAGGACTAAACCAGGACTAAACCAGGACTAAACCAGGACTGAACCAGGACTAAACCAGGACTGAACCAGGACTAAACCAGGACTAAACCAGGACTAGACCAGGACTGAACCAGGACTGAACCAGGACTTGTTCTGGTCTAAATTTGTACAGATGTAACATGTAATATTTTTAAATAAACCGATTGTCTTTAAAAACTCTGAACTCAGCTGCACTTTGTCCTGAACATCACCAGATCCAAGAGCCAGACACAGGGAGAACACGCAGACTCCACAGACACAGGGAGAACATGCAGACTCCACAGACACAGGGAGAACACACAGACTCCACACAGACACAGGGAGAACACACAGACTCCACACAGACACAGGGAGAACACACAGACTCCACACAGACACAGGAAGAACACACAGACTCCACACAGACACAGGGAGAACATGCAGACTCCACACAGACACAGGGAGAACATGCAGACTCCACAGACACAGGGAGAACATGCAAACTCCACACAGAAACAGGGGAACATGCAGACTCCACACAGTCACAGGGAGAACATGCAAACTCCACACAGACAAAGGGAGAACATGTAAACTCCACAGACACAGCGAGAATATGCAGACTCCACACAGACACAGGGAGAATATGCAGACTCCACACAGACACAGGGAGAACATGCAGATTGCAGAAAAACTGTTGCCATCATTCCTGTTTCTCCAGAACAGGCTTAACACCTGTCAGGGACTCACCTGTCAGTGACTCACCTGTCAGTGACTCACCTGTCAGGTATGTAAAGGGGGCGGGGCCAACGGGCTGTTCTCAGCAGGAAGTGAGAGTCTGAGAGTCTGGAGGCGCCGACAGGTAAGAACAACCTGCTCCTGTTTAATGAAGACTTAAGAAAAACACGCAAGTAATGCAAATACTGTCTGCAGTAATAGTAGTACTAGTAGTAGTAGTAGCAGTAGTAGTAGTAGTAGTAGCAGTAGTAGTAGTAGTAGTAGTAGTAGTAGTAGTAGTAGTAGTAGTAGTAGTAGTAGTAGTAGTAGTAGTAGAAGTAGTAGTAGTAGTAGTAGCAGTAGCAGTAGTAGTAGTAGTAGTAGTAGTAGTAGTAGTACTAATAGTAGCAGTAGAAGTAGTAGCAGTAGCAGTAGCAGTAGTAATGGTGTTGGTAGTGGTAGTAGTGGTAGTGGTAGCGGTGGTAGTGGTGGTGGCAGTGGCAGTGGTGGTGGTAGTGGCGGTGGCAGTGGTATTGGTGGTGGTGGTAATTGCTGGTGGTATGTAATGGTGGCAGTGGTAGTGGTAGTAGTGGTGCTAGTGGTGCTAGTAGTAGTGGTAGTGGTGCTGGTAGTGGTGGTAGTAGTGGTGCTGGTAGTAGTGGTAGTAGTAGTGCTGGTGGTAGTAGCGGCAGTAGTGGTAGTAGTGCTAGTGGTAGTAGTAGTAGTAGTAGTGGTAGTAGTATTGATGTAGTAGCAGTGATGGTATTAGTGGTAGTAGTAGTGGCGGTGGTGAGTGGTAGTAGTAGTGGTAGTGGCAGTAGTAGTAGTAGCAGTGGTAGTGGTGGTACTAGTAGTAGTATGATGGTGGTACTGGTAGTGATGTATTAATGTAGTAGTAGTAGTGATGGTAGTAGTGGCAGTGGTGATGGTAGCGGTGGCAGTAGCGGTAGCGGTGGCAGTAACGGTGATGGTAGCGGTAGTAGTGGTGGTAGTGGTTGTCGTGGTTATTAGTGGTGGTAATGGTGGCAGTGGCAGTGGCAGTGGTAGTGGTAGTGGTGGTAGTAGTAGTGGCGGTAGCGGTAGTGGTAGCGGTGGTAGTGGTAGTATTGGTAGTAGTAGTAGTGGTAGTAGTAGTAGTAGTGGTAGTAGTAGTGGTAGTAGCAGTAGTGATGATAGTGGTAGCAGTAGCGGTGGCAGTGGTAGTGGTGCTAGTAGTAGTGGCGGTAGCAGTAACGGTAGTGGTGGTAGTAGTGGTGGTAGCAGTGGTAGTAGTAGTAGTGGTAGTAGTAGTAGTGGTTGTCGTAGTAGTAGTAGCAGTAGCAGTAGTGGTAGCAGTAGTAGTGGTAGTAGTGGTACTGGTAGTGGTGATCAGTAGTGGTGGTAGTAGTGGTAGTGGTAGTAGTAGTAGTGATGATAGTATTAGTAGTAATATGGTGGCGGTGGCAGTGGTGGTAGTGGTGGTGGTGCTGGTGGTAGTGATGATGCAGTAGTGGCGGTGATGGTGGTGGTAGTGGTAGTGGTAGTGGTGATGGTAGTAGCAGTGGTGGTAGTAGTGATGGTAATGGTGGCGATGGTAGTGGTGGTGGTAGTGGTAGTCGCAGTGGTAGTGGTAGTAGCAGTGGCGGTAGCAGTGGTGGTAGTGCTAGTAGTAGTGGCAGTAGCGGTGGCAGTAGTGGTAGTAGTAGTGGTAGCAGTATTGGTGGTAGTAGTAGTAGTAGTAGTAGTGATGGTAGTGGTTGTCGTAGTAGTGGTAGCGGTAGCAGTGGTAGTAGCGGTGGTGGTGGTGGTAGTGGTGCTGGTAGTGAGTAGTAGTAGTAGTATTGGTAGTGGTAGTGGTAGTAGTATTGAAGTGGTAGTAGTAGTAGTAGCGGTGGTAGTGGTAGTAATGGTGGCAGTGGCGGTAGTAGTGGTAGTAGTAATTGCTGGTAGTAGTAGTAGTAATGGTAGTAGCAGTAGTGGTAGTGGTAGTAGTGGTAGTAGTATTGATGGTAGTAGCGGTAGTAGTAGTAGTAGTGGCGGTAGCAGTAGCAGTAGTAGTAGTGGTAAGTACTAGTAGTAGTAGCAGTAGTGGTAGTATGGTAGTAGTAGTGGTAGTAGCGGTAGTGGTAGTAGTAGTAGTAGTAGTGGTAGTGGTTGTCGTGGTAGTAGCAGTGGCAGTGGTAGTAGTGGTAGTAGTAGTGGTAGTGGTTGTCGTGGTGGTAGTGGTAGTGGTAGTGGTTGTCATAGTAGTAGCAGTGGCAGTGGTAGTAGCAGCGGTAGTGGTAGTGGTAGTGGTAGTGGTGGAGTAGTGGTGAAGTAGTGGTAGCAGTAGTGGTAGTGGTGGCGGTAGTAGTGGTAGTGGTGGTAGTGGTAGTAATAGTGGCAGTGAAGTAGTAGCGGTGGTAGTAGTGGTGGTGGTAGTGGCGGTGGTGGTAGTAGTAGCGGTGGCAGTAGCGGTAGTAGTGGTAGTGGTGGTAGTGGTAGTAGTGGTAATGGTAGCGGTGAGTAGTAGCGGTGGTAGTGGTGGTGGTGGTGGTAGTGGCGGTGGCGGTGGTGGTAGTAGTAGTGGTGCTGGTGGTAGCGGTATTGATGAGTGGTAGTAGCAGTAGCGGTATCGGTAGCGGTATTAGTGGTAGTAGTAGTGGTAGTGGTGGTGAAGTAGTAGTAGTAGTAGCGGTGGCAGTAGCGGTAGCAGTAGTGGTAGTAGCAGCAGTAGCGGTGGCAGTGGTAGTAGTGGTAGTGGTAGTAGCGGTAGCGGTGGCGGTAGTAATGATGGCAGTGGCGGTGGCAGTGGTAGTAGCGGTAACGGTGGTAGTAGTAGTGGCGGTAGTAGCGGTGGCAGTGGTGATGGTAGTAGCGGTAGCGGTGGTGGTAGTGGTAGTGGTAGCAGTGGCAGCGGCAGCGGTAGCGGTGGTAGTAGTAGTAGTGGTGGCGGTAGTAGTAGTAGTGGCAGCAGCGGCGGCAGTAGCGGTGGTAGTAGTGGTGGTAGTAGTAGTAGTAGTAGCAGTGGCAGTAGCAGTAGTGGTAGTAGCGGTAGTAGTAATGGTAGTAGCAGTAGCGGTGGCAGTAGCGGTAGCGGCGGCGGCGGTAGTGGCAGATGGCGGTAGCAGCGGTAGCGGCGGCAGCGGCAGCGGCAGCGGCAGCGGCGGTAGCAGTAGCGGTAGCGGTAGCACGGTAGCGGTGGCAGTAGCGGTAGCGGTGGCGGTAGCGGCAGCGGCGGCAGCGGTAGCGGTAGCGGTGGCGGTAGCAGTGGCGGTAGCGGTAGCAGTGGCGGTAGCGGTAGCGGTGGCGGTAGCGGTGGCAGCGGTAGCGGTAGCGGTGGCGGTAGTGGTAGTGGTTGTGGTAGTAGTAGTAGTAGCGGTAGCGGTAGCAGTGGCAGCGGCAGCGGCAGCGGCAGTAGCGATGGCAGTAGCGGTAGCGGTAGTAGCGGTAGCGGTAGCGGTGGTAGCGGTGGCAGTAGCGGTAGTAGCGGTAGCGGTGGTGGCGGTAGCGGTACCGGTAGCAGTAGCGGTGGTAGTAGCAGCGGCGGCGGTAGCGGTAGCAGTAGCAGTAGCAGTAGCGGTAGCGGTAGCAGCGGTAGCGGTAGTAGTAGTGGTAGTAGCGGTAGCAGTAGCGGTAGCGGTAGCAGTGGTGGTTGTGGTAGTAGTAGTGGTAGCGGTAGCAGTGGCAGCGGCGGCGGTGGCGGTAGTGGTAGTGGTAGTGGTAGCGGTAGCAGTAGCAGCGGTAGCGGTAGCGGTAGCAGCGGTAGCAGTAGCGGTGGCGGTAGCGGTGGCGGTAGTAGTAGTAGCGGTGGCGGTGGTGGTAGTAGCGGTAGTGGTAGTAGTGGCGGTGGCGGTGGTGATGGTAGTAGCGGTGGTAGCGGTAGCGGTAGCGGTACCAGTGGCGGTAGTAGTAGTGGTGGCGGCGGCGGCGGTAGCGGTGGCAGTGGCAGTGGTAGCGGTAGCGGTGGCGGTAGCGGTAGTAGTGGTAGCGGTGGCGGTAGTGGTAGTGGTGGTAGCGGTGGTGGTAGTGGCGGTAGCGGTAGCGGTGGTGGTAGCAGTGATGGCGGTAGCGGTGGTAGTGGTAGTAGCGGTAGCGGTAGCGGTAGCGGTAGCGGTAGCGGTAGCGGCGGTGGCGGTAGCAGTGGTGGTGGTAGTGGTGGCGGTAGCGGTGGTGGTAGTGGTGGCGGTAGCGGTAGCGGTAGTGGTAGTAGTAGCGGTAGTAGCGGTAGCAGTGGCGGTAGCGGTGGTAGTGGTAGTGGCAGCGGTAGCGGTGGCAGTGGCGGTAGTGGTGGTATTAGCGGTGGTAGCGGTGGCGGTGGCGGTGGTAGTAGCAGCGGTGGCGGTAGCAGTGGTAGCGGTGGCAGTGGCAGTAGTAGCGGTGGCAGTGGCGGTGGTGGTAGTAGCAGTGGCGGTAGCGGTGGTAGTAGTAGTAGCGGCAGCGGCGGTAGCAGTGGCAGTGGTAGTAGTAGTAGCAGCAGCAGCGGTAGCAGTAGCGGTAGTATTGATGGTAGTAGTAGTAGCGGTAGCGGTAGCGGTGGTAGTAGTGGTAGCGGTAGCGGTGGTAGTGGTGATGGTAGTAGCGGTAGTGGTAGTGGTAGCAGTGGTAGCGGTAGTGGTGGTGGTGGTAGTGGTAGCAGTGGCAGTGGTAGTGGTGGCGGTGGCGGTGGTAGTAGTAGTAGCGGCAGCGGCGGCAGCGGCAGTGGCGGTGGCAGCGGTGGCAGTGGCGGTAGTGGTAGTAGTGGCAGTGGTGGTAGTGGTAGTAGTAGTGGTAGCGGTGGTAGTGGTAGTGGCAGTGGTAGCGGTGGTAGTGGTAGTGGTAGTGGTAGTAGCAGCGGCGGCGGCGGTAGTGGTGGCAGTAGCGGTAGTGGTAGTGGTAGCGGCGGCGGCGGCAGGCGGCGGCGGTGGCGGTGGCAGTGGCGGTGGTGGTGGTGGTAGTGGTGGTGGTGGTGGTGGTGGTAGCGGTGGCGGTGGTGATGATGGTAGCGGCGGCGGCGGTGGCGGTGGTAGTGGTAGCGGTGGTGGTGGTGGTAGTAGTGGTGGTGGTAGTGGTGGTGATAGTGGCAGCGGCAGCAGTAGCAGTAACGGTGGTGGTAGTGGTAGTGGTAGTAGTAGTAGCAGTAGCAGTAGCAGTAGTAGCAGTGGCAGTGGTAGTAGTAGTAGTAGTAGTAGTAGTAGTAGCAGTAGCAGTAGCAGTAGCAGTAGTAGTAGTAGTAGTAGTAGTAGCAGTAGCAGTAGCAGTAGTAGTAGCAGTAGCAGTAGCAGTAGTAGTAGTAGTAGTAGTAGTAGTAGTAGTAGTAGTAGTAGTAGTAGTAGGAGGAGGAGGAGGAGGAGTCTCAGGATAAACTATCAGAACAGTTCGATCAGGACACAGCTCCTTTAATCAACCAAAGGTCAGAGGTCATGAGTCTGAATCTGTTCTGCTTCAGTCCAAAATGGCCGACAGCGCGGCGTCCAGGGCGTCCAGGGCGGCCCGGAGGCGGCGCCGCTGGTGGCACCTCCGGCGGCAGTGGAGCATGCTGGGAGTGTTCGAGATCTCCGAGGATCACGAGTTCTACGGGCTCACGGCGATCATCAAAGAAGGAACGAGAGTGTCCGTCCTGAGGGGCCTGACCGCCGCCGGCCCCGCCCACGGCCCCGCCCACGGCCCCGCCCATGCCGCCCTCACCGATGAAGACTACGGGAGGAGGGAGGAGCAGACGCACCAGGTGAGAACGTCCACCGGAGAAACGCGACATTCTGAACCCACGGAGTTTGATCACAGAGGGTGAAGTCCCCACAGCTTCAGCTCAAATAAAGCTCCTGTTCGGCCAATCAGGACTGAGGAGGTCAAATGGAACAAGCTGTCAATCAAACCTGCGTCTAAAGGGAGGGGCCTCGGGGAATGAAGGCATCTGATTGGTCCATTATTTACGTTCAGATCTTGATTTAGGAACAAAGGAGCGTGTTAGCCCTGTTCATTCATCTAAACGGTCTGAGGGTTTAATCTGATGTGGCTCCTGCAGCTCCAACAGCTTCAGCTCTTCTGGAAAAGTCCACCAGGTTTAGGAGCGTTTATGGGAATTCTGGAGCCTCTTCCAGAAGAACATCTGTGAGGAGCCACTGATGCTGGAGAAGGTCTGAGGCTGGAAACCCATGAAGCTCTCTGCTGTTCTGGAGCTCCTCTGAAGGACACGTGAAGCTCTCTGCTGTTCTGGAGCTCCTCTGAAGGACACGTGAAGCTCTCTGCTGTTCTGGAGCTCCTCTGAAGGACACGTGAAGCTCTCTGCTGTTCTGGAGCTCCTCTGAAGGACACGTGAAGCTCTCTGCTGTTCTGGAGCTCCTCTGAAGGACACGTGAAGCTCTCTGCTGTTCTGGAGCTCCTCTGAAGGACACGTGAAGCTCTCTGCTGTTCTGGAGCTCCTCTGAAGGACACGTGAAGCTCTCTGCTGTTCTGGAGCTCCTCTGAATGGTCACGTGAAGCTCTCTGCTGTTCTGGAGCTCCTCTGAAGGACACGTGAAGCTCTCTGCTGTTTTGGAGCTCCTCTGAAGGACACGTGAAGCTCTCTGCTGTTCTGGAGCTCCTCTGAAGGACACGTGAAGCTCTCTGCTGTTTTGGAGCTCCTCTGAAGGACACGTGAAGCTCTCTGCTGTTCTGGAGCTCCTCTGAAGGACACGTGAAGCTCTCTGCTGTTCTGGAGCTCCTCTGAAGGACACGTGAAGCTCTCTGCTGTTCTGGAGCTCCTCTGAAGGACACATGAAGCTCTCTGCTGTTCTGGAGCTCCTCTGAAGGACACGTGAAGCTCTCTGCTGTTTTGGAGCTCCTCTGAAGGACACGTGAAGCTCTCTGCTGTTCTGGAGCTCCTCTGAAGGACACGTGAAGCTCTCTGCTATGATCCTCAGAGTCAGAATTTCAAAGATGGAGCTGAGCTTCTCTGTTCTGATGATTCAATCAGTCGACTCTTTCTCCTCTTGGTCGACAGAGACTCCACTGACCACACGAGTCCTGCTGGCCTCAGTGAGCTTCATTTGACTGGAGCTGAACTCTGTGGTGACGTCATGACTCTTGTGTTACAGTGTGTGTCTGAACATGAGTGTGTATCTGTGTGTTCTTGTGCGTCAGGGTTTTTCTATGGAGACCTTCGCGGCTCCAGTGTTCCGGTTCCTCAGACGTTCCGTGGACGTGTCGGAGGAGCAGTACCTGGACTCTCTCTGCTCGGAACGCTGCTACCTCCAGTTCATCAGCAACTCCAAGAGCCGAGCCGACTTCTTCATCACGTGAGACACACACACACACACGGACACAACACACACATGTAATGTTCTACTGTTCTGCTGTTTCCTCGTCTCACTCAGATCTGAGTCGTGTTTGTTTCCTTCATGTTTGACTCTTTATTATTCGTCTGTTCCATCTGCAAAGCTCCAAACGCTCTGCTCCACCTTTAGCACTTTTAGAACCATCAGAATCGTGCCGGTTCCTTTCCTGAAAATCAGAGTACCAGAGTATATTAGAACATTAGAACATTAGAACATTAGAACATTAGAACATTAGAACATTAGAACATTAGAACGTTAGAACATCATAACATTAGAACGTTAGAACATCATAACATTAGAACATTAGAACATAATAACATTAGAACGTTGGAACATTAGAACATTAGAACATTAGAACATCAGAACATCATAACATTAGAATGTTGGAACATTAGAACATTAGAACATTAGAACATTAGAACATCAGAACATCAGAACATTAGAACGTTGGAACATCAGAACATTAGAACATTAGAACATCAGAACATCAGAACATTAGAACATTAGAACATTAGAACATTAGAACATCAGAACATCAGAACATTAGAACGTTGGAACATTAGAACATCAGAACATTAGAACATTAGAACATCAGAACATCAGAACATTAGAACGTTGGAACATCAGAACATTAGAACATTAGAACATCAGAACATCATAACATTAGAACATTAGAACATTAGAACATTAGAACATCAGAACATCATAACATTAGAACATTAGAACATCAGAACATTAGAACGTTGGAACATTAGAACATTAGAACATCAGAACATTAGAACATTAGAACATCAGAACATCATAACATTAGAACATTAGAACATTAGAACATTAGAACATCAGAACATCATAACATTAGAACATTAGAACATCAGAACATTAGAACATTAGAACATTAGAACATTAGAACATCAGAACATCAGAACATTAGAACATTAGAACATTAGAACATTAGAACGTTGGAACATTAGAACATTAGAACATCAGAACATTAGAACATTAGAACATTAGAACATTGGAACATTAGAACATTAGAACATCAGAACATTAGAACATTAGAACATTAGAACATTAGAACGTTGGAACATTAGAACATTAGAACATCAGAACATTAGAACATCAGAACATTAGAACATCAGAACATCAGAACATTAGAACATTAGAACATTAGAACATTAGAACATCAGAACATTAGAACATTAGAACATCAGAACATTAGAACATTAGAACATCAGAACATTAGAACATTAGAACATTAGAACATTAGAACGTTGGAACATCAGAACATTAGAACATCAGAACATTAGAACATCAGAACATCAGAACATTAGAACATTAGAACATTAGAACATTAGAACATCAGAACATTAGAACATTAGAACATCAGAACATTAGAACATTAGAACATTAGAACATTAGAACGTTGGAACATTAGAACATTAGAACATTAGAACATCAGAACATCAGAACATCAGAACATTAGAACATTAGAACATTAGAACATTAGAACATTAGAACATCAGAACATTAGAACATTAGAACATCAGAACATTAGAACATTAGAACATCAGAACATTAGAACATTAGAACATTAGAACATTAGAACGTTGGAACATCAGAACATTAGAACATCAGAACATTAGAACATCAGAACATCAGAACATTAGAACATTAGAACATTAGAACATCAGAACATTAGAACATTAGAACATCAGAACATTAGAACATTAGAACATTAGAACATTAGAACGTTGGAACATTAGAACATTAGAACATTAGAACATCAGAACATCAGAACATCAGAACATTAGAACATTAGAACATTAGAACGTTGGAACATCAGAACATTAGAACATCAGAACATCAGAACATCAGAACATTAGAACATTAGAACATCAGAACATCAGAACATCAGAACATCAGAACATCAGAACATTAGAACATTAGAACATTAGAACATTAGAACATCAGAACATCAGAACATCAGAACATTAGAACATTAGAACATCAGAACATCAGAACATTAGAACATTAGAACATTAGAACATCAGAACATTAGAACATTAGAACATCAGAACATTAGAACATTAGAACATTAGAACATTAGAACGTTGGAACATTAGAACATTAGAACATTAGAACGTTGGAACATTAGAACATTAGAACATTAGAACATTAGAACATCAGAACATCAGAACATTAGAACATTAGAACATCAGAACATTAGAACATTAGAACATTAGAACATTAGAACGTTGGAACATTAGAACATTAGAACATTAGAACGTTGGAACATTAGAACATTAGAACATTAGAACATTAGAACATCAGAACATCAGAACATCAGAACATCAGAACATTAGAACATTAGAACATCAGAACATTAGAACATTAGAACATCAGAACATCAGAACATTAGAACATTAGAACATCAGAACATTAGAACATTAGAACATTAGAACATTAGAACGTTGGAACATTAGAACATTAGAACATTAGAACGTTGGAACATTAGAACATTAGAACATTAGAACATTAGAACATCAGAACATCAGAACATCAGAACATCAGAACATTAGAACATTAGAACATTAGAACATCAGAACATTAGAACATCAGAACATTAGAACATCAGAACATCAGAACATTAGAACATTAGAACATTAGAACATTAGAACATCAGAACATTAGAACATTAGAACATCAGAACATTAGAACATTAGAACATTAGAACATTAGAACGTTGGAACATTAGAACATTAGAACATTAGAACATCAGAACATCAGAACATCAGAACATTAGAACATTAGAACATTAGAACGTTGGAACATTAGAACATTAGAACGTTAGAACGTTAGAACGTTAGAACGTTAGAACGGTGGAACATTAGAACATTAGAACATTAGAACATTAGAACATCAGAACATCAGAACATCAGAACATTAGAACATTAGAACATCAGAACATCAGAACATCAGAACATCAGAACATTAGAACATTAGAACATTAGAACATTAGAACATCAGAACATCAGAACATCAGAACATTAGAACATTAGAACATCAGAACATCAGAACATTAGAACATTAGAACATTAGAACATCAGAACATTAGAACATTAGAACATCAGAACATTAGAACATTAGAACATTAGAACATTAGAACGTTGGAACATTAGAACATTAGAACATTAGAACGTTGGAACATTAGAACATTAGAACATTAGAACATTAGAACATCAGAACATCAGAACATTAGAACATTAGAACATCAGAACATTAGAACATTAGAACATTAGAACATTAGAACGTTGGAACATTAGAACATTAGAACATTAGAACGTTGGAACATTAGAACATTAGAACATTAGAACATTAGAACATCAGAACATCAGAACATCAGAACATCAGAACATTAGAACATTAGAACATCAGAACATCAGAACATTAGAACATTAGAACATTAGAACATTAGAACGTTGGAACATTAGAACATTAGAACATTAGAACATCAGAACATTAGAACATCAGAACATTAGAACATTAGAACATCAGAACATTAGAACATTAGAACATTAGAACGTTAGAACGTTGGAACATTAGAACATTAGAACATTAGAACATTAGAACGTTGGAACATTAGAACATTAGAACATTAGAACATTAGAACATTAGAACGTTGGAACATTAGAACATTAGAACATTAGAACATCAGAACATCAGAACATCAGAACATTAGAACATTAGAACATTAGAACATTAGAACGTTAGAACATTAGAACATCAGAACATCAGAACATTAGAACATCAGAACATCAGAACATCAGAACATTAGAACATTAGAACGTTGGAACATTAGAACATTAGAACATTAGAACATTAGAACATTAGAACATTAGAACATCAGAACATTAGAACATCAGAACATCAGAACATCAGAACATTAGAACATTAGAACGTTAGAACGTTAGAACATTAGAACATCAGAACATCAGAACATTAGAACATCAGAACATCAGAACATCAGAACATCAGAACATTAGAACATTAGAACATCAGAACATCAGAACATCAGAACATTAGAACATTAGAACATCAGAACATTAGAACATCAGAACATCAGAACATCAGAACATCAGAACATTAGAACATTAGAACGTTGGAACATTAGAACATTAGAACATCAGAACATCAGAACATCAGAACATTAGAACATTAGAACATTAGAACATTAGAACGTTGGAACATTAGAACATTAGAACATCAGAACATCAGAACATCAGAACATCAGAACATTAGAACATCAGAACATTAGAACATTAGAACATCAGAACATTAGAACATTAGAACATTAGAACATTAGAACATCAGAACATTAGAACATTAGAACGTTAGAACGTTAGAACGTTGGAACATTAGAACATTAGAACATTAGAACATCAGAACATTAGAACATTAGAACATCAGAACATTAGAACATTAGAACATTAGAACGTTGGAACATTAGAACATTAGAACATTAGAACGTTGGAACATTAGAACATTAGAACATTAGAACATTAGAACATCAGAACATCAGAACATCAGAACATTAGAACATTAGAACATCAGAACATCAGAACATCAGAACATCAGAACATTAGAACATCAGAACATCAGAACATTAGAACATTAGAACATTAGAACATTAGAACGTTGGAACATTAGAACATTAGAACATTAGAACGTTGGAACATTAGAACATTAGAACATTAGAACATTAGAACATCAGAACATCAGAACATCAGAACATTAGAACATTAGAACATTAGAACATCAGAACATCAGAACATCAGAACATTAGAACATCAGAACATTAGAACATTAGAAAATTAGAACATTAGAACGTTGGAACATTAGAACATTAGAACATTAGAACATTAGAACATTAGAACATTAGAACATCAGAACATTAGAACATCAGAACATCAGAACATCAGAACATTAGAACATTAGAACGTTAGAACGTTAGAACATTAGAACATCAGAACATCAGAACATTAGAACATCAGAACATCAGAACATCAGAACATCAGAACATTAGAACATTAGAACATCAGAACATCAGAACATCAGAACATTAGAACATTAGAACATCAGAACATTAGAACATCAGAACATCAGAACATCAGAACATCAGAACATTAGAACATTAGAACGTTGGAACATTAGAACATTAGAACATCAGAACATCAGAACATCAGAACATTAGAACATTAGAACATTAGAACATTAGAACGTTGGAACATTAGAACATTAGAACATCAGAACATCAGAACATCAGAACATCAGAACATTAGAACATCAGAACATTAGAACATTAGAACATCAGAACATTAGAACATTAGAACATTAGAACATTAGAACATCAGAACATTAGAACATTAGAAATTTAGAAAGTTATTACTTTGGAACATTAGAACATTAGAACATTAGAACATCAGAACATTTAGAACATTAGAACATCAGAACATTTAGAACATTAGAACATTAGAGCGTTGGAACATTAGAACATTAGAACATTAGATCTTTTGAACATTAGAACATTAGAACATTAGAACATTAGAACATCAGAACATCAGAACATCAGAACATTAGAACATTAGAACATCAGAACATCAGAACATCAGAACATCAGAACATTAGAACATCAGAACATCAGAACATTAGAACATTAGAACATTAGAACATTAGAACGTTGGAACATTAGAACATTAGAACATTAGAACGTTGGAACATTAGAACATTAGAACATTAGAACATTAGAACATCAGAACATCAGAACATCAGAACATTAGAACATTAGAACATTAGAACATCAGAACATCAGAACATCAGAACATTAGAACATCAGAACATTAGAACATTAGAAAATTAGAACATTAGAACGTTGGAACATTAGAACATTAGAACATTAGAACATCAGAACATTAGAACATTAGAACATCAGAACATTAGAACATTAGAACATCAGAACATTAGAACATTAGAACATTAGAACGTTGGAACATTAGAACATTAGAACATTAGAACGTTGGAACATTAGAACATTAGAACATTAGAACATTAGAACATCAGAACATCAGAACATCAGAACATTAGAACATTAGAACATTAGAACATCAGAACATCAGAACATCAGAACATCAGAACATTAGAACATTAGAACATTAGAACGTTGGAACGTTGGAACATTAGAACATTAGAACATTAGAACATTAGAACATCAGAACATTAGAACATCAGAACATTAGAACATTAGAACATCAGAACATTAGAACATTAGAACATTAGAACATTAGAACGTTGGAACATTAGAACATTAGAACATCAGAACATCAGAACATTAGAACATCAGAACATTAGAACATTAGAACATTAGAACATTAGAACGTTGGAACATTAGAACATTAGAACATTAGAACATTAGAACATTAGAACATTAGAACGTTGGAACATTAGAACATTAGAACATTAGAACATTAGAACATCAGAACATCAGAACATCAGAACATTAGAACATTAGAACATTAGAACATTAGAACGTTGGAACATTAGAACATTAGAACATCAGAACATCAGAACATTAGAACATCAGAACATCAGAACATTAGAACATTAGAACGTTGGAACATTAGAACATTAGAACATTAGAACATTAGAACATTAGAACATCAGAACATTAGAACATCAGAACATTAGAACATCAGAACATCAGAACATCAGAACATCAGAACATTAGAACATTAGAACATCAGAACATCAGAACATTAGAACATTAGAACATTAGAACGTTGGAACATTAGAACATTAGAACATTAGAACATTAGAACATTAGAACGTTAGAACGTTGGAACATTAGAACATTAGAACATTAGAACATCAGAACATCAGAACATCAGAACATCAGAACATTAGAACATTAGAACATTAGAACGTTGGAACATTAGAACATTAGAACATCAGAACATCAGAACATCAGAACATCAGAACATCAGAACATTAGAACATCAGAACATTAGAACATCAGAACATTAGAACATTAGAACATTAGAACATTAGAACATCAGAACATTAGAACATTAGAACATCAGAACATTAGAACATCAGAACATCAGAACATCAGAACATCAGAACATTAGAACATTAGAACATCAGAACATTAGAACATTAGAACATCAGAACATTAGAACATCAGAACATCAGAACATCAGAACATCAGAACATCAGAACATTAGAGCATCAGAACATTAGAACATTAGAACAGTAGAACATCAGAACATTAGAACGTTGGAACATTAGAACATCAGAACATTAGAACGTTGGAACATCAGAACATTAGAACATTAGAACATCAGAACATTAGAACATTAGAACATTAGAACATCAGAACATTAGAACATTAGAACATTAGAACATCAGAACATCAGAACATTAGAACATTAGAACATCAGAACATCAGAACATTAGAACATCAGAACATCAGAACATTAGAACATTAGAACATCAGAACATTAGAACGTGGCTGTGTTTCCTTCAGTCATGATAAGAGGTTCTTCCTGAAGACTCAGAGCCGTCGTGAAGTTCAGTTTCTCCTCAACAAACTCAAGAGCTACGTCCACCACCTGGAGAAGTATCCACACTCCATCCTGGTCCGATTCCTCGGTACGACTACTTCTACTACTACTGCTACTGCTACTACTACTACTGCTACTGCTACTGCTACTGCTACTGCTACTGCTACTGCTACTGCTACTACTACTACTACTGCTGCTGCTGCTGCTACTGCTACTGCTACTGCTACTGCTGCTGCTACTACTACTAAGCGGCAACATGCTGCCAGCAACAGCAGCAGCTTAGCAACCTTAGCGGCAGCAGCAGCAGCGGCAGCAGCCAGCGGCAGCGGCAGCGGCAGCAACCAAGCAGCAGCAGCGGCAGCGGCAGCGGCTTAGCGGCAGCAGCAGCGGCAGCGGCGAAGCGGCAGCAGGCAACTGGCGACAGCGCAGCGGCAGCGACTGACAGCAACAGCGGCGGCGGCGGCGGCGGCGGCAGCGCAGCAACAACAACAGCAGCAGCAGCAGCGGCAGCGGCGGCAGGCAGCTGGCGGCAGCGGCAACAGCGGCAGCGGCCAGCAGCTGGCAGCAGCAGCCAGCAGCCAGCAGCAGCAGCAGCAACGGCAGCGGCAGCAGCAGCAGCGGCAGCAGCAGCAGCAGCAACAGCAGCAGCAACTAACGCGAGCGGCAGCTGGCTGGCGGCGGCGGCGGCGGCGAGCTGCGGCGGCAGCAACAGCTAACCTTAGCAGCTGCTTAGCGGCAGCGGCAGCGGCAGCAGCGTAACAGCGGCAGCAGCAGCAGCAGCGGCAGCGGCAGCGGCAGCAGCAGCAGCTGAGCAGCGGCAGCAGCAGCAACGCTTAGCTTAGCGGCAGCAGCAACAGCAGCTAGCAGCAGCAGCAACAGCTTATAGCCAACGCGAGCAGCAGCGGCGGCGGCGGCGGCGGCGGCGGCAGCAACAGCAGCAACGCTTAACGCGGGGCGGCGTGCGCCAGCCGGCGGCGGCAGCAACAGCGGCAAGCGGCGGCAGCGGCAACAGCAGCAGCAGCGGCAGAAGCGAAGCAGCAACAACAGCAACAGCAGCAGCAGCAGCAACGACCAGCGAGCGGCAGCGGCAGCGGCGGCCAGCGAGCAGCTGCAGCGGCAAGCAGCAGCAGCGCAGCAACCTTGTCGCAGCAGCGGCGGCAAGCAGCAGCAGCAGCAGCGGCAGCGGCAGCAGCGGCAGCAGCGGCAGCGGCAGCTGGCAGCGGCAGCAGCGGCAGCGGCAGCGCAGCGAAGCAGCGGCAGCGGCAGCAGCAGCAGCAACAGCGGCAGCGGCAACAGCGGCAGCGAGCAGCGGCAGCGGCAGCAGCGGCAAGCCAGCAGCGGCAGCCAGCGGCAACGCGACAACAGCAGCAGCAGCGGCGGCAGCAACGCTTAGCAACCTTAGCTAGCGGCGGCAGCGGCAGCAGCGGCAGCGGCAGCGGCAGCAGCAGCAACCGCGAGCAACAGCAGCGAGCAGCAGCAGCCAGCTGGCGGCAGCAGCAGCAGCAGCAACTGGCGGCAGCGGCAGCAGCAACAGCGGCAGCAGCGGCTTAGCGGCAGCGGCAGCGGCAGCGGCAGCAGCAACTGGCGGCGGCAGCTTAGCGGCAGCGGCAGCAGCAGCAGCAACCAGCGGCAGCAGCAGCAGCAACAGCGGCAGCAACCCAGCAACGGCAACAGCAGCAGCAACAGCCAGCGAACGCGACAGCAAGCGAAGCAGCGGCGGCAGCGGCGTGGCGGCAACCAGCCAGCCCAACAGCAACCAGCAACAACGCTGCTGCGATTGGCAGCTGGCGAGCGAGCGGCTAATGGCAACAGCCAAGCAGCAGCAGCCAACCTTAAGCTGAGCAGCGGCAGCGGCAACGAAAGCCAACGTAGCTGGCGGCAGCGGCAGCGGCAAGTATGCTGCAGCTTAAGCCTTAGCCAGCTGCTGCCAGCGGCAGCAGCAGCAGCAACAGCGGCTGCTAGCAGCAGCAGCAACAGCAGCTTGAGCAGCAGCTTAGCAGCAACGCGAGCAGCGGCAGCGGCAGCGGCGAGCAGCGGCGGCAGCGAAGCGGCAGCAGCATGCCAACAGCAACAACAACGCGACGGCAGCGGCCAGCGGCCGGCAGCCTTAGCGGCAGCAGCAGCAGCAGCAGCAACTAAGCAGCAGCAGCGGCGGCAGCGCAGCAACGCTTAGCCTTAGCGGCAGCAACCTTGTACGCGAGCAGCAGCAGCGGCGGCGGCTGAAGCGGCGGCAGCCAGCAGCAGCGGCGGCAGCAGCTAACAACAACCTTAACTGGCAGCAGCAGCGGCAGCAGCAGCAGCAGCAGCAACAGCAACAGCAGCAGCGGCAGCAGCAGCGGCTTAGCGGCAAATGCGACTTAGCTTAGCTGGCGGCAGCCAGCAGCAACAGCCTGCAACAGCGAAACAGCAACGCTGCAGCGGCAGCTCAGCAACTGGCAACAGCAGCGGCTTAGCAGCTTAGCCAACCTTATAGCAGCCAGCAGCTTGTAGCTTAGCGGCTGCTGCTGCAGCAGCTAACCAGCGCTGCTGGCAGCAACCAGCAACAGCAGCGGCGGCAGCAACCTTGCTTAGCGAACCTTAGCGGCTGGCAGCGGCAGCAGCAGCGGCTGCGCAGCATAGCGGCAGCGGCAGCGGCGGCAGCAAGCAGCGGCAGCAGCAGCGGCGGCGGCAGCCAGCAGGCAGCAGCAACAGCGGCAGCGGCAGCAGCCAGCAGCGGCGGCAGCGGCAGCGGCAGCAGCAACCAGCGGCGGCAGCAGCAGCCAGCAGCGGCAACAGCAGCAGCGGCAGCTGGCTTAAGCAGCGGCAGCAGCGAAGCAGCAGCAACAGCAGCAGCAGCGGCAGCAGCAGCAAGCAGCGGCAGCGGCAAGCAGCGGCAGCAGCAAGCAGCGCGACAGCAACAGCTGGCAGCGGCGGCGGCAGCAACAGCAGCAGCAGCAGCGGCCAGCGCGAGCAACAGCGGCAGCGGCAGCTGGCAGCAGCTGAGGCAGCGGCGGCGGCAGCAGCAGCGGCAGCAGCAGCGGCAGCGGCGGCAGCAGCAAGCAGCAGCGGCCAGCGGCAGCAGCAGCAGCGGCTGGCAGCAGAGCGGCAGCGGCAGCGGCAGCTAGCAGCAGCGGCAGCGAGCAGCGGCAGCAGCGGCAACGCGACAACAGCAGCGGCAGCAGCAGCGGCGGCGGCAGCAGCAGCAACAGCGGCAGCGGCAGCAGCAACAGCGGCAGCGGCCAGCGGCAGCAAGCAGCAGCGGCAGCGGCAGCAACAGCAGCGCGGCAGCAGCAGCAGCAACAGCGGCGGCAGCAGCAACGCAGCAGCGGCAGCGGCAGCGGCAGCCTTAGCAGCAGCGGCAGCGGCAGCAGCAGCTTAGCAGCAGCTTAACCTTAGCGGCAGCAGCAGCGGCAACGCGGCAGCAGCAGCAGCGGCAGCAGCAGCGCAGCGCAGCAGCAGCAGCCTTAACAGCAAGCGGCAGCAGCAACCTTAGCAGCAACGCGAGCAGCAGCGGCTTAGCGGCAGCGGCGGCGGCGGCGGCGGCAGCAACCTTAGCAACGCTAACCTTACTGCTGCGAGCAGCGCCGTAGCCAGCGGCAAGCAGCAGCAACAACGGCGGCAGCAAGCTTGGCAGCAGCCTTGGCAGCAAGCAAGCAGCTGCGGCTAACAGCAGCAGCCTTGCTGCTGCTGCTGCCCAGCCTTAACCTTAACTGCGAGCAACGCGGCAGCATGGCGGCAGCGCAGCAGCAGCGGCAGCAGCAACTAAGCAGCAGCTTAGCAGCAGCAGCGCTAACAATGCAGCAACGCTGCGACCGATCTGGCAGCCGCGACAACTAGCTAACCAGCAGCAGCGGCAGCAACTTAGCTAACTAGCGCTAAGCAACAGCTTAACCTTGCGGCTGCTGCTTAGCAGCAACAGCGGCGGCTTATTACAGCAGCAGCTGGCGGCGAAGCTGCAGCAGCAACAACCTTAGCAACAGCTTGGAGCGGCAGCTGGCTTAGCAACCTTACAGCAGCAGCAGCTTGGCAGCAGCAACCGAACTAGCGCCTTGCTGCGGCAAGCAGCAG